>JAJEJO010000608.1:523883-611956 GCA_020662805.1 Glaucomys volans | reverse complement strand
TGTGTACAATGAACTAAAATTAAAAAAAAAAAAAAAGATATGAAAGCCTTAGACGGCAGGTCCAAGTTTGTGTTTGAGGAGAACCTAGATGAGCTTCATAAGGCACATTAGGGGAAAGAAGCACACAGGGACAGCTTGCCAGCCTGGAGTGAACCCAACTGCATGTCTGTCCCCAAGGGTAATAAAACCAGAATGGCTGCCTGGTATTTTAACTGACTCTGACTGGACTGGTGATACCGATGGTTGTCCAAGGCCTTCTCCTTCACTGCCAACCACACACACTTCAATTTTACATCAGCCACTGAGGTCAGGCTCTTCATCTTAAACTCATACAAAACAGATCATGTGAATTAACGATGTAGAATTAAAGAGCACGTGCAGACACTAGCTCCGCTCTCATTTTAACCCCCAACATACTCAGGTACAGCACTGTGAGGGGGTAAATGGGTGAAGGCTTTGGAGAGGCAATATGGCCTGATATATCCCTTTCCTTAAAAGCATCCATATAATTAAAGCTAGTATTGATGATGAAGAAATAATCATAAATGGAGAAATCTTGGACAAAGGATGCTCACTGATGGATAAAAAATTTATAACAGTAATATCAAAAATTAGGAAATGTACAGTAGCAGGCTGATATTTTGTGCTTCCCCCATTCTGGGTGTCCTTTTCTGTGTTTTACACTTGTCATTTTAACAATCCTATGAAGCAGGGGCCATTACCTTTCTCCTTTATTCAAATAAAGAAACTGACCCACGTAGAGGCATTTGCCAGAGCTAGTGCTGGAGCTGAGGCTTGAAATCAAACAGTCCAGATCCAGAGCCAGCTCTGCGAAAAACTACGATACTTTCTGATATTATATAGTTAAGAGTGCTTGTCTTTGTAATAATGTGGGGAAATGTTTATGCTATCCTGTGTAATCAGAAAAAGAGACACAATCACAAATATACAAAGAGAAAAGAAGAACAGAGAGAAGAAAGAATGGACCTGTATGCTTGAAAAAGGAGATGCAAAGGCTTAGATCCCATGATGGCGTTAGTAATGATCCTGGGGTGGCAAAACTGTATTTCCCCCTATTATTTTCTATTTTTTAAAAGTAACCAAGTACTGCTTTGGGGGATGGTAAAAATTGTCATTTGTTCCTTCTAAAGTGCTCAATGTGTTTCCTGCTTCAGCTCACTCTTCCCTTTTCTTTTCCTTCTGTGATCTTGTTTTTCCCTTATCCTTCTTTTTCCTATTTCCTCTCTCCTTCCTCCTTCCTCATTGCCTCTTCCTCCTTCTCCACTCCTACAGGGCTCATGAGCAGCATGAGGAAAAGCCTCACTCCCAGCTGCCTGAAGGCCTCTTTCCCTCTGTATCCTCCCAGGGTGGGGCAATAGTGGGACATTTTCTAAAAAATAATTTTTAGCATTATATTTTAGTCTTCCTAATGACTTCTAAAATCATCAAAAAAAAATTCTTTACTTTAGAATTTGGGGCTACCAGGCCAGTCACGGACTGCAGTCCCCGCCAGCTTCCCAGTGTTCTTTGCTTGCTGCCTCTTCCTCCTGTGGGTGGATGACACTCTGTGCGTCTGTGCTGGCAGCCCCGTCTGCGGTCCCTTTCCTGCCACTCTTCTGCTTTCTCATTTACTCTTTCTTCCAGACCTAATTTTCCTGCGAGCACGATGCTGCCTTCAGGCAGACAGTTGTCAGGAGGTCAGCCTCTTGCTCCCATGAGTACCTGGCTGGTTGGTGGGTGGGTGCATCCAAGACCACTTCCATGGTCACACTTGATTTCCATAGGAGTAGCAGCAGAAATACTGATGCTTTAAAGAGTAGTGTGAAGAGCCCCTCTGTGCTGCCAGGGAAACTATCAGCTCCCTGGAATTCAACTCAAATTCACCTGCTAACTCGGCTGAAAAGGGAAGCCTGACCAAAGGCCAGGGACTGTCTGGGTAATTTTTTCCCTGAATTCTAGGTCCCTAACAGATTGGTGATATTAAGAAAAATGTTAAAGTTATCTAAACCTTTCTTTCTATGTATGCTTTCTCTTTTCTAAATTTTTTTTTATTTTTACAGACTGCATTTGAATTCACAAATGGGATACAGCTTTTCATTCCTATGGTTGTGCATGATGTAGATTCATACCATTCATGTAATTATACATGTCCATAGGGTAATGATGTCTGTCTCTTTACAAATGGATTTTTCTTTTTAGATTTTTACTCCAAAAATAAAGAGAAAAAATATGGAACTAGCAATTTTTTTTTTTGCAAGCTTTTTCACAAATCTCAGTTCATGGGTACCTCATAGGGAGGAACACTGAAGGAACACACAAGACACCCAGAAACTCAGAGGCTGAGGCAGGAGGGTTGCAAGTTTGCCTCAGCAACTTGGTGAGACCTTGTCTTAAAATAAAAATAAGAAAGTAAAAAGATTTTTAAAAAGTGGGTAGGGATGTAGCTCAGTGGTAAAGCGCTCCTGGGTTCAATTCCTAGTACCACAAACAAAACAAAAACCAGGAATTTTTTTTTCAAGATGTGTTTGCTGCACACCAAACCTTTATAACTTCATGCCTCTCTTATTGCTTAGGTCTCTTACTGGTCTAAGGATCAGAGACCCTTCCCCTTCCTTGCTTCCTGAAGTGTGGCTTCGTTCACATTCTACTTGGATAAAAATGCTTTCAAGTTACCTTGTTTCCAGGTCTATAAAGCTCAAATGATAAATTTAGCTCCTCTTCCCTTAAAGGAAAAATACACTTTTTTTTTTCCTGATTGTAAAAATAATGTGTTCAGAGTTAACAACCAAACAAAATCAGCCAATACATAGAGGTGTAAACAAGAAAGTGCCAATCCTCTTTAATCTCACCACCAAGAGGGAGATGTGGTTATTAATCTGCTGGGATTTTAGAGGTTTTAAAGTCCCACATGGCCAATGGCGTCTGCCATGACTGTCCCCTTCCACCTACTCTGGTCAAGCCCACTCCTGGAGCCCCCCGAGGTGCTCATTCCTACTTCCTTGGGAGGCTTTGCCTGTGGTGTTCAGTCTTCTGTGCTTGCTTCTGCCTTTCCCTCTCCCCATTCAACTCATTGCTAATTTGAAAAATCCAGCAAGTCCTCCTTGCTGCATGGAGCTTTCCATGACTTCCCATCATGGGACTATTGTACTCCTCCTTGCTGCATGGAGCTTTCCATGACTTCCCATCATGGGGCTATTGTACTCCTCCTTGCTGCATGGAGCTTTCCATGACTTCCCATCATGGGGCTATTGTACTCCGAGTCACACAACTGAACCATACCGTTATCACCTTCTGATGCTATTGACATCTTCTCACCTAGATCACTTGCTGTCAGGGGACTGGGATGTGCCCTGTACTTTCCTGGTGGGAAATTTGTACACAGCTGTCTGGTAGATATATATGAATAAATAAATGGTTAATCGAGTAGCTTTCTTTTCATTTAACGAAAGTCCTTATTGACTCCTTCAGAAACTGAACCTCATTTCTGTAGGTTTCAGGTCTATTGGCCGGTG
This sequence comes from Glaucomys volans, assembly GCA_020662805.1. NCBI lineage: Eukaryota > Metazoa > Chordata > Mammalia > Rodentia > Sciuridae > Glaucomys > Glaucomys volans. Next base: position 608,444 of record JAJEJO010000608.1, on the reverse strand, counting down.
GTATTTTACATGGATATTCTGAAAATGCCTTTAAATCTGTCCTGCGAAGCACCACATCTACTCCCCAAGCACCTTTGGAATTTGGGTAACAATTAAGACAGGGATTTCCCACAAGAGAGCTCTTTGATTTCAGCACAAAGTTGCTGAGTCAGCAACAAAACTAACATTATTTACTTCCTGCTCACTAAACTGTCCCCGGAATGTAATCACCCTGTGGAGTTTACACAGCCATGGTGTCTCAGTGATGATCCCTCATACATCAGGGCTCCGATGCCTGTCATCCCTAAAGCACCCAGGTGATAAATGTCTTTCTGCACCATCTTGGTGAAGAATGTTTTGATTGATTTCCCAGGGCTTCTGATTCAGTTGAGAGCTGTGGAGGAGCCCATGGTACATATGGGGCAGAGCATCGAGGACTCAATGCAGGAGCCCGTGTGAAAAGAGATGGAGGAGGGCAGGGCGGGGTGGCAGCAGGTGTCCTGCCTGGCGGTCACCACCGTGTGCACACCAAGGGATAGGTGTATGTGTGTGGATTTGCAAATTGCTAACCTACAAGGGTTGGGGGTTCATGCTCACCTCTCATCACATTTAATCAGAATCACGCTGTCCGTTCCGATTCCTAAGGCTGCGGCTCCCTTCTTGAGAGAAAAATGACTCTGTAGAAAAAGTATATTTGTAATTAGTTTCATACAAAGACAAGATCCATGCCCTCTGCTGCTCTTTAAAATCTTTTTTCTGTGTGTGTTCTTTCATGTCTCCAAAGCCTGAGCTGCTAAGAAAAGGTGGCATCCTTCACTTGTCTCTTTTAAAAATATGGTGGTGAAGTATGCATAACTTAAATATATATTTAACTTAAATACCATCTTGGCCATTTTTAAATTATGCCACTCCAGTAGCCTCAAGTCTTTCCACATTGTTGTACAAACTATATCACCCTCCACCCCCAGGACTCTTTCCATCTTGCAAAACTAAAACTGTACTACTCATCAAACAACCATTTCTCTTTCTCTCGCCCCAATCCCTGGCCACCATCATTTTCTATTCTGTCTCTGTGAACTTGACTACTCTAGATACCTCATATAAATGAAATCAATCAAACAGTATTTGACATTTTGTGATTGGTTTATTTCACTTGGCATAATGTTAGAAAGGTTCATCCATGCAGTAGCATGTGCCAGAATGTGCTTTTTTAAGACTAAGTAATATTCCACATGTGTATATATCACATTTGTTTAGACATTCCTCCATTTCTAGGTAGTTGGGTTACTTCCACATTTTGGCTATTGTGAATAGTGTTGTTAGAAACATGGGCATACAAATATTTCTTTGAGACTCTGCTTTCTGTTGTTTTGAGTGGATACCAAGAAGTAGAACTTCTGGGCCACATGGTAATTCTATTTTTAATATTTTGAAGAACTACCATACTACTTTTCACAATGGCCATACCATTTTATATTTCCAGCAGCAGCACACAAAGGCTTCCATTTTTCCACATCCTCACCAACATTTGTAATTTATTTTTGTTTTGTTTTATTGAGACAGGGTCTTGCTGTGTTGCCCAGGCTGATCTCAACTCCTGAGGATTTCCCTCAGATACCAGAGCTGATGGACTCTAGGAAGGTTCCACTGTGTCTGGTGATTTTCTATTTCTTGATGATAGTCATCCTACTGGATGTGACATGGTCACTCATCGTGCCTTTGATTTGCATTTTCCTAGTGAGGGATGCTGAACATATTTTCATGTGCCTATTGGCTGTTTGCACATTTCCTTCGGAGAAAGGTCTATTCAAGTCCTCTGACAACTTTTGAAGGGTATTGATTGTTGTTATTGAATTCACTTTTTTTTTTAAGGAAAGATGAAAAGATGCTGGCAATTGTGACTGGACACACAAACCCCAAGTCAATTTTGCATAAAAGGCATAAGCACAGGACACATAAACCCCAAGTCAATTTTGCATAAAAGGCATAAGCACACACCAACCACCCCCAGCAGCTATGTATTACATAGACTTTTTGGCTACCAAGAGATTACACTCAGTTTCTCCCAAGTTCAGTGAAACTGTGTGCACTCAGGTAAGGGGAGAAGTTGGCCTTCAATCCAGCACTCTCCACCCCAGGGTTCTCAGAGGGGCTACTTGTTCAGGCAGCTACGAGTCTGGGGCAGACTCAGGGGGTGACATAAGTTACTTGCTGGGGCAGGAGAACTTGTCTGTGTGGAGAATACTGACAACCACACTGACAACCAACCGCCCAATCGTTGCACTTTGGGTCTTTGACTCTGGATTAGGCTTCTGTGTCTCGATGGCTGTAATCACGGTGCCATTTGGATAGCTGGAAAGGCTAACCTAAGCCCAGCTGCGCCTCATCTGCCCATCAGCCTCTTACCATTAACTACAGATCATTAAGCTGTCCGAAAGGAGAGCAGAGAGCTGCTTCCGCAATTTACATCTCCAAAGGGTTGCTGACTGGAATTTTAAGTTATGGGTCCTGAAGAGCGTATGTTCGTTCTCTTTTTCAAATGCCCACTTTTGACTCATTGGAATTGTTAAATATGCAGCACAAGAGTCCTTCACACACATAATTTTAGGGAGTATTTCAATAAGCAAGAAGGAATCACATTTATAACAGCAGCAAATAACATCAACCCATAAAGGAGGCAGTCTGAAGGGAGGAGTTTTAAAAGCTAAGTGTAGCTGGAAATAAGGAGAAAGGGCCATTAGACTCATTTTACAACTTCAGAGTGACAAAGTATATCATTGTATCAAGATACCTAGGAAAGAGAAAAAAAGAAGAAAAGCTTAATTGGGTCAGGGACTATAAAGTGCTGGAAGGGCACTCTTTCATATTTAGCAGAGGTTGAGTGACCCCCAAGAGAAGGACTTCAGAGAAAAACAGCGCTAGAAGGCCCCAGAACAGAGGAGCCAGCCGCCCCACCGAGCAAGCACAAGCTCCTCAAATATGCCCCTCACTAAATGAGCTCTTGAGCCCTAAACTGCAAAATGTCAAATTGGGGCTAAGTAAGAGATCTGGTGCACCTGGTCAATGAGAGAATGCTTTCTGGACTTCAATGAGAAAGAATAGGGATTCTTCAATGAGGAGCAATTACCCAGCATAATTGATCACTGTAACAAATGTCACAGATTTACTGAAAAGCATATGACCCAATAGGAAGCTTAAAGATGGGGAACAAAGGTGAGATGAGGCATGAAAAAGAAAATTAGGTGCCGAACATTGAGTCTGTTTGTATTTTCAGGGAAAGGGAGCAGAGAAATAGCTAAATGGTGTCCAAGAATAGCAAGAGATGCAGGAGAGGAAGGAGTTTGATTGAGTTGGGGAGACACTATTTAATGAAGAAGAAACCATGAAGACAGCTTCAATGGCATGTTGCTCCATGGTGGGGCAACACACGGGGAATCTTTTATCAGTCCTTGGCACCAAGTTTAATGGAACCACTGTGGATAAACCAGAGGAGAAAAGCATCCGAAAAACAGCCTCCCAAATGCTGAGGAGCCTGGGAAACAGGTGTCTCGAGAGAACTTAGAAGACACTTGGTCAAGAGCAGAGGACATTAGGGACATGTAGTATAGGTGACTTTCATATCTGAAGGGATGTGCCAGTGTGGGGCTGGGGAACAGAGTGCTCTGAGTCATATCTGAACAAAACTTGGAAGATGCAAGAATCCAAATTTGTTCATAACTAATCAACAATCAAGATTCTTGTAGCTAGGTGCAGTGGTGCATATCTATGGTCCCAGCAACTCAGGAGGCTGAGGCAGAAGGATCACATGTTTGAGGTCAGCCTCAGCAACTTTGCAAGCCCATCTCGAAATAAAAAAATAAAAAAGAAGGGCTGGGGATGTAGCTCAGTGGTAAATCATCCTGATTTTCCATCTTCCAGTATGAGAGGGAGAAGAGAGAGAGAGAGAGAGAGAGAGAGAGAGGAGAGAGGAGAGAGAGAGAGAGAGAGAGAGAGAGAGAGAGAGAGAATATGAATGAGAGAATGAAAGAGAACAAGAGTGCATGGGACAGGAGGAGGGACCCAGGTCAGCCATTCCATTCAGCCCTATGACCACTAGGTGCAGCATGAGCTCCTTTACTGTTAATGGGGAGAATACATCTTACTTCCCTTTGGGAATGATGGGAGAGTTAGCTGAATGATAGAAAGCTCCAAGACAAACCAGTTCAGAGTCTCCACATGCCAGTTTCTCTTCCTCTGTTAGGATTCAGATAAGAAGATGAAAGGCCTCACTAATCCTTTCAAGCCACTGTTAGTCATCCAAGTGTTTAACTGAGACTCAGATTCCACTGCCTACAGATCACAAGGCTTCAGGGACAGCATCTGCTAGGCTTGGAATACCTGAAGATGATTAAGACACTATTCAACACCCACCTGCCCCCATCCTCAAGCACTCCCCCGTGCTCTCTCTGCCTGGTGGTTCTGGCCATCCTGGTCTTCTGTGAGCTTGCAATACTTGTTCTTTCCTTTGTACTTGCTATTGAATTTTCTGGAAATCTCTTCCATCAGATATTTACCTGGCTCTCACCCTCATTTGATGTAGGTCTCTGCATCGTATCATCTCCACAGTGGGACACTTTATGACCACCCTATAAAATAGCCCATTCCACCTTTCTCTTTGGTCACCGTGTGATGTGATAGGGTTTATTAATTTACTGTCTTCTCACTACTAGAACATAGGAGACTGCACAAGGGAAGATTGTGTTTTAGTGTATATTGGTTGAACTTGTTTATTGTATGCTCTGAGGACAAGTCCTGGGAACTTTCCACTATTTTTCTCATAAATCTCTAGCTACAAATCCCAATGTTGAGGTGTGGTTTTTGTAACTAAAGTCAGAGAACAGTGAACTAAATGGACCCCAATGCCTCTAACCCAAGGCCATTTCTAAGAGCAAGTCTAGAGGTCTTCTTTGTACCCACCCCACAAGACTTAAAACGGGGTCCCTCCTAAGCAGGAGGCAGTTACAGGTCTTTCTACCCAGACCAGCTGCTTGGCATGAAGTAAGAATCATCCCAGAGACTTCAAATATTGTTAGAGAAAGGACCCACTAGTCTGGGAATCAGCTCTTAACTCTTACAGTATTCCATCAGATGTTCTACCTTCGCTCTATCCATTGTCTTTGGACTTGATCCTTGTGTACAGTACTCCTCCGGGGAGGAACAATGAGCAGAGGTGAATGAGATCATTATACATCAGAGATCCCCAACCAGTAGGTCTTGAAGCTCAATCTATGAATGAGCTAAATCTGCTTCTCAGCTCCCCAAGACTTGGAGTGCCTTACCCCCTCAGTGACTGCAGTACCAACAGTATTCCCCTCATCCCTCTCCTTCTTCATGCCCCTCCCATATACCTGTTGGTTTGCCTCCTAGACATCCTAAGATTAGAGGGAAATGGAATCTTCATTTCTAAGACTGACAAGCTCTATTCTTACTTCTGATCATCAGCTGGCCTAAAAGAGCTTCTGATTTCTAAGGCATCTGATTTACAAAGAATCTTGGACTGTTTGAGACCATGCTATTGATTTCTAATTATCATTATTTGGAGAGGAGGAGCTCACTCAGCTGTGTGTTTGGAGATTTTGTGTGATTCAGAGGTAATACGGATCTGTACACAGAGTATTTCTGTGAAGTTGCTCCCTTATTATTTATACCCAATTCTAATTATTCATTAAAGGTCAGCCCATTGTGCGATGGCACCCTAAATGTTTATTAAAAGAAAGAAATGGTGTGTTCTCATCATACTGGTTTGGAAACCTCTTTAACAAGGAAAGAGATCCAAGGATGATATTTGGTGGTAAATGCAAATATTGATACTGAGCATGCATTCAGGCATTTGAGGCACTCAATAAACAACAATTTATTTCCTCGATTTGGGGATTCTGAGTTGAGTGAATGAAAATGTGCAATGGAAAGAGGTAATGTAAAGCAGAATGACCTGATTTTGGCACCTGGTTCTATTTAGGCAAATAAAAAATCTCATTTTCATTCATTCTGAGTATTGTTTGCTAAGCATCCATGATGAATTCTTCTCCCAGCAGAACTGTTATGGGACGTGTAGATATCACAAGTGAAGTGCCTACGGATTACCCCGCACTCAATGGGTGTGCACAAAGATGTATCTCTTCTTATTCCCCCGTCCTCCTACCTAATGTGATAAAATCCTCAGGTTTTCCTAGTTAGCCTGAATGGAATTTTGACATCTTCAAACAAAATTAATGAAAATTCACTTTCTTTCTTAAAACATAATGTCATATAGAGTACATAGAAAATCTTGAAATTCTACAAGTAAAAATAGAGAACCTAAAGTCTCTCAATCTCGAGTATTGTTCTGATATTTTGGGACAAAATTTTAGGAAATAATTTGCCCCTCGACATGTCCCTGACTCACTGCTTTCTCTGTTGTCTCCGCTTTCACTCCAGGATGGGCTCAGTTCCTTCTCCTTGTGGGACACCGATGGGTGGCTGGTTCTATCAACAGTGTTGGCTGCCACTTGTGCTCACTGAGGGCCAGACACGGTGCACATATGTATCATATGTCATCTTACAATCACGGAGGAAACTGAATCACTGTTCTACATTCATGCCCTGGGAGGTGGCTGAGCAGGGCTTGCCATGATTTCTGATCAATTCCAAAGCTCATGAAGAAAAATAAGTCTATATGTTGCTTCTAATCTGAACTTGGAGCAAGGTAGAGTCAGTCACCTGCTGTGATCTTGGGCCCACTGCAAAAGGTGACTGTCTCCTCCAGATCCTCTCTCCCTCCTCTTTCCCCCAGGACAACACATGTTCCCTGAGGGCTGGCACTGGGTCTGTGCTGCTCATTGATGTCTCCCAGTGCCTGGTTCAGAGCAGCACTGAATGGGTGAAGAAAGAAACCAGGAAAGCATCTCACTGCACCATGGGGGGAGCTGGGCCTTACTGCCTGAGTCCTTTGTCAGCCGTTGCAGTGGAGATCCCTCCAGGAGAGGCAATACCTAGGTCCTATCACTTACACCTCAGCATGGCTTTCAGGTTCTTTCCTGAGAGCATGTTTTGATGGGATTGAATGGAGGAGAGAATAACATGGGGGTGATGAGCATTCTGAAATGAAAAAGAGTAAGAATGCTGAGGCAGAGCAGGTGTGTTGAACCGAGCTCACATTTTCACTTGTCATCAGTTCAAGAGAATTACATTCTGTGGGGGTTGGGATTTTCGAAGCTTCCTGGGTCCCTTTTTATTAGTTTTTATGTTTTTGTATTTTGTTGTTGCTTTTGACATCTACCTTTGGAATCCAAACTCCCTCAGTCATATGTGGAAACCATCTTTCTGAAGCAAACCATGAGAATTCTCCATGGAAGAGGGCCAAGGCCGTGAGGGACCTGGGTAGAATATTGATGACCTGTTCTGGGAGATGTGGACATGAGCTGGGCTTAGTATGTGAATGGTGGTGTGAGTTAGTCATGGTGATTTGCCTAAAAAATCCCATTGTCTGTTACGATTATGAAGGGCATTTTTTTCAAGATGATGATATGCTATTTCATGGAAGTTATTTCTGGAAGAGATTATGTCACATGAGCAAATAGAGGAATGTGGAATTAAACTCATGGTTTAGGCTTTCAAAGGATTCAGAGCTACAGATGTGAATTGTTGAGCTATGATCTCAGCTTTCCTCTAAACCTACTTTCAAGAAAGGACCTAGAACTCATCAGCTTAATTTTTGCCATGCCTTTCTATCATGGAAGGATCAGGGAAATTCCAGCAAAGGATGAGTGTGGAATCAAATGATCTTTAAGATCTCTTCCCAGTTCTGAGATTTTGTGGTTCTATATTTTGGAAGAAAGTAGTCTTAGGACTTTTTAGTCATGGGCTAAATACTATCTCTTATTTTAACTTAATGATTTATTTATTTCATCTAATAGTCTTATCAGCTGCAGTATTTGAGTTTGTTCTATTCAAGTTTTATTATAAAACAGTGGATCTTAACAAACAAAAAATTTTAACACCTCACCCTCCTTATCAGCTAGGTGAAGTTCTAGTCAGAGTTGGTGGCCAGAAAAGAGGTAGGTAGCCCTGATGTGGTATGACTGAGACAGAGTAAAGTGTCATTTAGAAAAGAGATGACTCTTCCCTTCCTGAAGTTTCTGGTTGGGTGCAGCAGACTACAGAGTCTCTCAACATCATTTCCATCTCTTTTACTCTAGACATGCCAAGTTAAAAATTCAGTGCTCAGAATAGAAAAAAGAACAGTAACTTGACCTGCTTCAATAGATCAAGAAATTATATTAGCACTAGAATAACCAACATGCAGAAAATGGAATTTGGGACAAGATTTTACAAGTGAATTCAGAGTAGCCAGCTACAGGGGTCATTGGGTCATCCAACCCAGTAGTTGTGTTGGAGGAGTGGGAAATTGAGGCTGCAGGGCTGGTTCTGCCATTGACTGACCATGAAACCTGGAGCAAAGCATTCACCATCTCTGAGGGGAATGCTTCAATCTATAAAACAAAGTCATTTTTTAAAGTATCTAATATTTATGTAGTTTCTTATGTCCCTGGCACTGAGGCAAGGACATGTTTTCTAAGGCTTTCATATGATTTTCTGAAAGTCTCGGTTCTGGAAGCCTCTCAAAGAACAGGAAGAAAGACACCTGCAGCAACCCTTCCTCATCCACTGGCCTCCCTTGTCCTCACTGGATTAACACAGCAGTCTCTCCAGGACCTTTCTGTGTGAGAAAGAACCTCCCTGGTCACGCAAGGACCAACATCATGCAGTCTAAAGAAAAGGCATGTGGAGAACAGACTTGGTAATATTCTTTTGTTAGCCTGTGGAGAGCTATTTCTGGAACAGGTGGAAATAAAATTATCGTAAAATTGGAAAAGACCAAAGGAATATGTGCCTTTGGCCTGAAGCCAGAAAGAACTACACTAAATAATTAATTGAACATAAAAGCCTGAGGTATAGAGCCCAAAGGAACTAGAGCTTGGAATCATGTAATTTCCTAATCTGGATCGTTAAGGAGAAAACTCACTGGTAAGCGCTCATCTGTCCAAAAGGTATGGGTCAAGTGTTCAAGGAGATGTGGAAGCACTTCAGATGTGCTCGGAAAGAGCCCTCCCCTCATAGCCTAGGCCTAGGAGAAAATAAGGATGATTTTTTTTTTTTTGGTGGGGAGAGGGAATAATAATAATAACCTTCACATTAGGAGGAGGAATTCTGATTAGGGATCAATGCCACTTGATGAGACTGTTGTATATAAAAACTCTGATTTGAGTTCAGTTTTTACAGCATTAGTCAGGGTAAGGACTTCACTGGTCTAGGAGTTGGGAAAATTCCATTTAATTCAGGGTCTACTTACCTGGCTACTTTAGCCTCTTTAATTTTAAAATGCTAATAATAATACCTGTCCCACAAGGAAGAGAATCAAACAAGTTTCTATATACACTGGAAATTATTAGAGACTGCCAAATATTAATTCAATATAAGGTATTTCACATTAGGAAAACAGTTCATCTGTTTAAAAATCACAAGCCTACCTAGGGGGCTGTAGCTCAGTGATAGAGAACTTGCTTAGCATGTACGAGGACTTGAGTTTGAACCCCAGCAATATGAATGAATAAATAAAATAAAATAAAATAAAATAAAATAAAATAAAATAAGCCTATGTTGGATTTTCAGAAAGGTTCATAATTCAAGCAATCTTTCATACTTATGTGTGGGGATAGAAATCCAGGAAGGAGGATGGAGAACTGAATTGTGGTTGTATACCCAAATTGTCTTTCTCTCTCTTAGGAATGAAGTAGTAGACTCCATGTTTACCATATCTAGAGGAGAAAGTATAGCAAAATGATTTCAGATGACAGGGACTGAGCTTTCTGGAATGGTCTTAGTCAATTTACATCAAGTGTGAGGCTGAAAAACTCATGAAAAAAACAAAACAAAACAAAAAAAAAAAACAGAGACACCTGGTAGAGAGCCCAGGGCAGCTCATTGCTTGACCAATCTCCTCTTAGGTTGGAATAGCTTAGAAATCAAAAGCAAAAGATGCCTGATATAAGATCATCTGGGCTTTTTAAAGCTAAGAATATAATGATATTTAACTATTTTGGGGACCAGGTCCACTTCAAGGAAATAGTAATTGAAAAGAAAAATCATGTCATGATTCTTTTTAAAATTTGTTTTAGTTGTAGATGGACATGATACTTTTGTTTTATTTATTTGTTTTTATGTGGTGCTGAGGATTGAACCCCATATCTCACACGTGTGTTAGGAAAGTGCTCCACCACTGAGCTAACACTGCAGCCCTGTGATTTTTTTTTTAACTCTTCAAGAAGCTGAGAAATGAAAATTATCTCCTGATGTGGTACTAGGTGTGGCTGGCTGAGAAATGGATTCCTTTACCCCCAGAGATGTCCACATCCTCATCCCTAAAATCTGGGAATATGTTACCTTTTTTGGCAAAAGGGACTTTGCAGATGCAGTTAGGCTGAGGATATTGGGATGGGAGATAATCCCAGATGGTTCAAATAGGCCCAATGCAATCATAAGGGTCTTTATATATGAAAGGGGGAGGCAGGAGAAGCAGAGCCAGAGAAGGAGATATGGTGATAAAAGCAGGGGCGGGGTGAAGCCGTGATGGGGAGCAGGGGGGAGAGAGAGAGAAAGAGAGAGAGATTAAAATTGGAGATGATATACTGCTGGATTGGAAGGTGGAGGAAGGACCATGAGCCAGGAAATGTAGGCAGCCTCTGGATGCTGGATCAAGGCAGGGAAACAGATCTCCCTGAGACCCTCCAGGAGGAGCACAGCCCTGCATTTCTCATTTTAGATTCCTGACCTCCACAAGTATAAGATAATGAATTTGTGTTGTTTTAAACCACCAAATTTGTGATGATTTGATTCAACAGCAATAGCAAGGAAAAATGCTTGGTAATTTCAGGTTGTGGTTTTCTCTGCTAAATTTGACCCCTGAGTTGAGGAAGGGCATTTTAAAAAATTAACAAAATTCCCAAATGTAACTGAAAACAAAATGATCAAGAAAGTTTGTTAACAAACAGTCATTAGTTTCCTTTAATTCCATGGCCACTGAGATGGTAGCAAACTGTATCCACTGGTTTCCAGTCTTGTACTTTCCTTTTGTTTCCTTGTTATGAACACTGAGACACACACTCCACTTACAATAGAAAGCAGAAACAGCTTGTGATGAATCAGAGACCTGCTATGGCTCCCATCTTCTCCCTACCAACATCTTGCAAAAGCCCTTCGTCTTCCTACAGACCTCTCTTTGCCTTCCCTCTCTCTCATTTCCCCAGCCATTAGAAGGCTTTTTGACCTTTTTTGAGATAGCTGTTTTGCAGACCCTGAACTACATTGGGGCAGAGGTCATTAAGGGACCGTTTGAGGAATTACATGGTAGCTAATGCTTATCTGGTACCTGTCAAGGAATGAAGCTCTGGTTGACTGCAGGGTCTATGCGGCAGGAGGGTTGGGGAACATCTTTAGTGTGGCTAGAACTTGCTTTCTGCTTTACTCTGGCATGTAAGAGAGAGGGAAAGGGGGACTGAGAAAGAGAGGTGGAGGAGGGGAGAGAGGGAGAGTGTGCATGGGGGGAGAGTTGTTTGATAGGCAGGCTAAAGCTGTTGAGCTATGTGATCAGATTGGGCCACATTTTTCATTGCCAAGGTGGATGTAGGAAGAATGGCACGAACTCTTTGAAGGCTGTTATGGTTTGGATGTGAGGTGTCCTGCAAAAGCTCACGTATGAGAGAATGCAAGAAGGTTCAGGGAAGAAATGATTGGGTCATGAGAGTCTTAACCCCATCAGTGAATTAATCCCCTGATAGGGATTAACTGATTACTGAAGACTGGTAGGGTGTGGCTAGAGGAGATGGGAAGTTGGGGGCATGGCTTTGGAATATATATTTGTATCTGGCAAGTGGAGACCTCTCTCTCTGCTTTCTGATTATCATGTGAGCTGCTTCCCTCTATCAAACTGTTCCGCCATGAAGTCCTGCTTCACCTTGAGCCCCAAGGAATGGAGCCAGCCTTCTGTGGATTAAGACCTCTGAAACCATGAGTCCTCAAATAAACTTTTCCTTCTCTAAAATTATTCTGGTAGGGTCATTTAGTCATGGCAGCGAAAAAGCTGACTAAACCAAAGGCCATGGAAGGACTCTGAAGTTCAATGCCACAGCAATTCCACAAGGAAGACCAGAGCTCTTGGCCTCTGCCTGGCCACATCCAGATGATTGGCAGGAGCCTATGCTTGGCTGAAAAAGAGGTGGTCCAAAGATCAAAAATGACAGACCTCTATGTTATGTTTTTCATGATAATAAAACGCTGGTAAAGTCAACCGAAGACTAACATTAAATGGCTCAAGGCACCATGAGGGTAGACTATCTATCCAGTCAGCTGACAGAAGGACATATCAACAGGGTTCTCTGGAGTTTGTGATTACAAGAGCACAGCATGGATGATCCACGGAGTTCACCCTAACCCTAACCCTCCTCCCCTACCCCTAACACACAACATCGTTAGAGAGAAGCTAAGGGTGGGAACCAGAGGTGAAAACATTCTGCGGTATCTTTGTGTTTTTCTTGGATTTTAGAGACAAGGAGGCCACACCATTGTACCACTCAGCTGTCCTCTCCCCTCTTTCTCTCCTAAGACTCCTAAGAAAGGTCTTCCAGAAAGAGAACCTCTAGGGTTTAAGCATCTCCAGGTGTGACTCCTTCAACTGAGGTTTTTATGGAATATAACTTTAAACTTGGAAAGAACAGAAACACGTACATGCTCCGACGTGAAGGCAATGAGCCTGGGGACAGCAGCCATCCCTTTCTCCTTGACTTCGGGGAACATCTTAAAGCGGGCAATCAGCATGGCGTACATGTTTGATATGGCGCCACCTGCAGGGCACAGCAACACACAGTGACTTTTCCCACTCCTTCCCATCAACATTTCCCGCACAAGCAACATCCCTTATTTTCACTGTCCTCCTTGGATGTAGGGGAGACCTTATTGCCTGTCCTTTGACCTGAATCCTCAGACACAAAGGCTCTAATGAGGGCACATTTGGCCTGAGAATAGTTATTTCTTTTCATTTCTGTTCATGCTGAGACAGACCTTCCCCAGAGGTCAGGTATCATAGACCACTATGCTATTTCTTTATGCCACTAAAATCCTTTGGCAAGTCAGTCAAAGGTTAAAGTTAAATGGCTCAAAGCGCCATCATGGTACAATATTTATAAGATCAGCTGACTGCATATCTAATTAGAAAGTTTGTATCAAGAGGGACTATGGATTTTTTATTACATAGAACATAGTATCAGTGGTCCCCATGAGTTCATGGCTGCTTGTGTTTGAATTGAGACAAAAAAGCTGCTGTTAACAATGTGGACTTTCAATCAATGATTCTTAGAGAATTCAGGATAAACATCCAAGCCCCTATCATACTCATCTATTCACTTCTCAAACAGTTCTTTATTCTTAAAGACAATGTAGAAATACAATTGCCTTAGTTTAAAACGTCTTATTTCATAATGATATGAAAATACACAACCTAGAAATGCTAAGCCCATATGGAACTACTTTTCTTACATTGTTCTAAGACTGTCAGGAATTCCATAAGATAAGGTTTGTATCTTATAAGCAAGATCTCAATCAACAAGCAAAGAAAAGTAAACTTTCCCCAGGGTTGTTGGGAAGCTTGGACATTTTGCCATCCAGGAAATAGACAGATTGTCATGAATGCAAATGAATATGCTGGCATGAAAGGCATGAGACTGTCAGGCACAGTGACACCCAAAGGCAGATACCCCCAGGCCCAGCCATGATATGAATGCTTTGAGCTGCCTTTTCTCCTGGTGGCTGAGGAGCAGGAGGGCTCCCTGCCAGATTAATGGCCCATGCAGGGCAGTGACCTTTGTCTCACCAGCCCTGGGCTCTGACCCAGACAGGCCACCTGGGACAGAGCAGTCATCACCCAGATCCTGGCTTCCTACCAGTCAGAACGAGGGCAGGTCTGGACCCCAGAGATACAGGACAAGCAGAATCCAGGTCAGACTTGCACTGAGCAGATAACCCCATCTAAAAGGCTAACTGTAGGACACTGGACAGGGGGGTCATCTGTTATGGAAATTTTCAGTCTAGTTCATGAGTTCCCAATCCTGGAATTTATTCACATTTTGTGATACAAAATTATTTGTGATGAGGTTCATCCTGGAGAATATAGATTATTTAGCATTGTTCAGGGCCTCTATTCACCAGGTGCCAGAAGCATCCCCCATCCCCAGTTACGACTACCAAATACGCCTACAGACAATGCCAAGTGTTCCTTAAGTGTGTGTTGTGTGTGTGTGTTGTGTGTGTGTGTTGTGTGTGTGTGTGGGGGGGGGGACAAAAGGCCTCCCAGTTAAGAGCTGATGCTCTAGTCATTCTTCTCAAAGAGGCTGGGGAAAGAACAGAAGGGGACGATGTAGATGAAGAAAGTGATTTTCACAGTGCACTTATCCAAGAAATGTCCATCATTCCCCCGACCCCGACTCCTCATTTTGTAGCTCAGTCTTTGCAGTCCTGAATGGATGAAGAGTGTTGTGCGCAAAACAGGTATGAGACAGATGCACAAACTCTACATACTCTTATCTCCTATGATAGGAAAAATGGTGACTAAGCAAAGCTTTCTCCCCCGCTCCCCTTAGTCCTTGTCCTTCACAACCTACTGGGCAGCAAGGAGTACTCTAATTGTCTCTGGTTCACAAAGAGATCACCTACATGGTGAGATCACATAAGCACATTTCTTCTAGGAGTCTTAAAGGATTTTCCAAGAAGCAAGAAGCCTCTGGGTATTATAGATGGGGCTGTAAGGTAAACTGAGTTGAGTTCTGTATTCAAGCCATAGACTAAATCTTTGCATTTAGTCCAAGGAAGGAACTTTTAGACCATAGGCATGTAGGATGTGTGATTTTCCCTATCCCTACCCCTTAAATCATAAGACACTTTGAACCCCAGGAGCAAGGCTAGATGCTACTTGGTAAAGCACCCATCAGCAAATAAGGATGCTATGTACTCTCTCTCTTCTGTGAGGCCTTAGAAGAAAAGAAAAACAAAAAACAAAACAAAACAAAACCAGGTTGCCCTTTGGCTTCTCTGTTGACCCTGCCCCTTCAATTCTGGAATATCTGTGTTACAGTATAGCATGACGTCTATGACTTCCATCTTGGGGTGAGAGTAATATGGGTCTCTAGGCCCCAAGGAAGAAACTACCTGATCAAGCTTCAGTCTACTCTGCCTGATAATTCCCCATTATCCATGAGGACAGAAGGGTGAGTCCTAAGTCCATACTTAGCCTAGTATAAACTGTCAAAGAGAAATCTTGCTTTGGGTGTGTTTTCTGGGGCATGCAGGTTCTGTGACCAACCAGGTTAACTAGGCCTGGCTCCCGGTCCAATTAATCAAATTTTCAGGACCAACAGGTGCAGTTATTCTCTCCCCATTACTGGGAGCTACTAAAATAGAGATGAGGATGCTCTCAGAACATCTCAGGGACAGCTCAGTCTTACAACCAAACATGTAAGGGAAAGAGAAATCAAGGTAGAATGATGTTGACCTCCTAATCCTACTGAGTTCCTCATGAAAAATGCCTTCAGCATCAAGTTCAGGCAACGATGGCAAAGGTAAAAACTTAGCACCAAAGGGAAACTACTAAATTTCCTATGTAATAAAAGCCAGCTTAAAATTCATCGCAGTGGGTGTTCAATGACAAAAAAAAAAAAAAAAGGCTAATTTTCCTTTCCATTTAACTAACACTTTTTCCTTTAGCACCTGAAAAAAAATGTGCTATCTGCTTAAAAACATAAAATAAAATGGCAGAGATCTGAACTTGCAGGCAAATGTGTTTAATTTAAGCCTTGACTTGGAGGTCACTGTTGCTTACTCATCATTTCTTCTTTCCCCTTTTTCTTCCTCCCCTCCCTCTTTTTTCCTTTCTTTCTTTCTTTCTTTTTCTTTCTTTCTTGCTCTTTCTTTCTTGCTCTTTCTTTCTTTCTTTCTTTCTTTCTTTCTTTCTTTCTTTCTTTCTTTCTTTCTTTCTTTCATTTCCTTCTTTCTTTCCTTTTTTCTTTCTTCTCCTTTTCCCTACTCTCCACTATCCACTTAGCTTTCCAGATTTGCTGACGCTCCCTTGGACTTGGTCTTTGCTGTCTGACACCATGGCAGGTGTGGCTCCAGCCTCTTCTGCTGGCTGTCTCAGCCTACTGATGTCCTCCATCCCTGTCACTGATTAGATGGCACTCTGCACACCAAGTTTCTTTTCCATGGGTCAGTAACTCCCTCTTCCCATTGCTTTCTATTTCTTTTCTGTATCAAACCAAGATCACTCTTGTGAACCAAGGGCCCAGCTTTTTGTTTCAAGTTGTTTATCTGGGCTGGGAGAGGTGTAAACATTGGAGCTTGGAATGCAGTGACTGGTTATAAAAAGCAAGATGGGAAAGACTGAATGGCATGATAATGAAGAAAAGGAATGAGAAATCTCTTGAAGAAATCATCATCCCCCTGATTTCTTCAGCTCTAAGAAATGATCTTAGAGCTGAAGAAATGATTTTAGCTCTAAGAAATGATCTCACCAGGCACTGTCTGCCCTCCTGGAAATCAATGTAAATCAGCTTCCCTCCTAGTTATTTCAAAGACTACAGCAGTACATATGCTCTACTGAATAGATCTGCCTTGTTATGCACCCTCGAACAGTGAATGTTTTATTGAATGAGGATACTCTTTCCCTTTTACTAATTCTGAGAAGAGCATCAAAGAGTGAATTCCCTTATTAGAACCTTTATTTCTTTGTTACATATTATCCATATGTCTTGCATGTAGGATTACAGGAGAAGTACTGGATAAATATCATCTCAGTTTATGCTTCTTTTGAACGTAAGTAATAATGTTAAAACACAGAGCGTAGTTAGCATGTAGGCATGTTCAACAATTCCGTGCATCTAGCCACACTCCTTCTTTTGATTAACACACAGTCTATATAAGCTAATCAGAATTATGAACTAGATATTTAATTTCTTAGGTTTATAACAAGGCATATCAGGAGGAAAAAACACAAAGAAAAGGTGGAATATCATATACCAGGAGAAAATATCCCATCGCCAGAGCCCCCTGGCCAGCCAATTATTTCTCTCATTTTCTTTAGTGTGACATATTCCAATAGCACAAATACTGGGGCAATCTCATAGGTGAACCTGAAATGTAGAAATGTAAATTATGTATGTAACTCAAAGAAATAATTCACCACTACAATATCTACAGAATGATTTCCCTCTTCCAACCTTACATTCACAGAATACTATAACATTAAGAGGAGAAAAAATTATTTTTAAAAGCTATTCCAAAAGGTTTGCTCATTTTTCTGTAACCCTAATGTTAAGAGCTTTAATTACTGGCATAATGTACAAGGGTGGATTATGATATTGAATAAAGAACAGTGCAGAATAATACTGTGTCAAATACAACATCTGGTCTCATTTCTCTTTTACACTATATGTGACTGTAAATCCAAAATACCTTTGTATTTTAAAATACATGTATAGTTTACATCGAGATACATCAGGATTATTTTTATTAAGCAAGAGTGAAAACACTCATATACTTCTGAAGTTGGTATCACTATTTTAGAGGCTACCTAATAAAAAGAGATTTTCACATAAGAGGCAAAGATGATGGACTTTCACTAATAATTATCCTGGATTACACAAAACCATATTTATCTACTTACATGTTAGTATTAGCTGTTGATGTCAGCCAGTCTGCTGCCAATCCAACTATATCCAATCCAGTGGAAAGTTGATTGAAGTATCTGGGATGACCTGAGTAAAATGGGATAGCAGAATCAGGATGGCCTCCAGTGAAAATAAAGACCTCTCAAGTTCATGATTTTTCTATCTAAAGAATCTATAAGATCCTTCAGTAGTGGGAAATGCACATTCAGAAACCCAATATGCACACGTTTATGTGCTCACAAACATACACATATACAAGCACACAAAGAACACTGCCTCTAACCACAGAGGCCACTTTGGATTTTAGTATTTCTTAAAAGACACACTTTGAAAAAAAAAAAAAAGACACTTTGAAAATTTTCTTTTAAACATGCCCTATAAAAAAACAGCAAATGTGGTTTGCCCTCTGGATACTAGGTATTGTCCTCCCATGTTTTCAAAATATTTGCAAACTAAAATGTTATTGCAACCCAAAGCAATTCAAAGACAGGTTATTCTTACTCTCATTCATGCTGCTGCAAGTCCTATTTTGTTGAGTTGTTCTGAGAATCGGTCATACCATGACATCCGCCAGGCATGCCAACATTCATAATAATATCAGTGACAAATGGCTGATGATTACAAAAGACAGGGCAAAAATGAGAAAATGGAACACACTGCTAGGTGATTTGCCCTGGATTCAAAGGTGATGAGCATAGAAAGACGGCATGGGCAAGGCTCATTCTTGTCAATTCTTCTCTGTCTGAATATTTGATTACAAATAGCAGAGCTCTCTCATATTTAAGATTTACAATAAAGCTGAATGCAGTCGACATCACTGTCTTGTCAACAACATACATGAAGATGTATTCAATGAACTGATCAGTCCATTAGCAAAGGCTTATCTAATTAACTTCAGGATTTCTCTAAAATTCTCTACATGGGTTGACATACACATACTCCTGAGGCTATTTTTTAAAATATAACTTAAAATTTTCTTTAGAATTGTGTTTTCTCACCATGGCCCATAAAAAGCCTATCAATAAGTCTATGCTTTGCTTAACAACAAAAATTTTGGAAGATGAACAATTATGGAAATAGCATCTGATTAAAAGGTATCTGCCTCTTACTGGACACCTGTCTGATGCCTGGGGATGTGATAGTCTGTCATCACCAGCACAGGCAAAACAAGATAAAGGAAGGCAATGGGGAAAGCGGGGACAAAAGTCAATGCATAGCTTATCTCCTGGACAGAGTGCTTTCTTATCAGCCCCAGGCATGAGGCTAGAGAGTTAGACACTGGGAGGAGATAGGAGCTGAGAAACAGCACGTTTAGAGGGACTGGGATTTGTGCATCTCTTGTTCATTCTGCAACACTGTTTTCTATCTTTTAAAGCCACATGAGGCACCCTTCTATCTCTTCTGATCTTTTCCAGGCCCTTTGATGCTGAGCCCATCAGTTTACCCATTCAGGAAAGGCAAAAAGTCTTTCTCTGCTGCTGCTGACATCTGGAACAACCCCCGCCTCCTCTCTGCCTCATTGACTCTTCATTTCATTACTGCTCACAGCTGAAATCACAGCCTATTTCTCCCTCCTGATGCCCCTCCATTTCTTTGTCACTAAGCAAGTTTTTTAGAGTAAGGAAATTATTAAGGATTAGCAAATCAATCCATTAATCGACTTCCCAGCTCATGCATTTCCTAGATGAGCCTGGTGACTATTATTACACAGTAATAGACTCTGGAAAATTTGGCATAAAAACCTCTGCATAAAACTGAAAGGGATTCCAAGGTGTGTGCTGTGGACTGGATATTAGAAGACCAGTCCACCCAGATGACCACTGTGAACATAGTTTGATGCTTCCATTGCTGGTTTCTTCTCTCTGTATATATTATTTGACCTTGGTCTGCTATTTCACCTGAATCTCTCCTGTCCCCTCCCCCGATTTTCCTTCACTGATAATAATGTGAAAATATGGAGGGGTGTAGTTTGACAGGTGAGAACAGCATGCCCTTTTGATTTCTGGCAGAAATAGTCCCCTGATGACATTTGCTCACCACCTGCGGCCCCTACAGGCTGCCTCCTAGTGCTGCCTAGTGAAACCAGACAGGGCTCTCTGAAAGTGTGAGAGACCTGCCTCTGAACCTGTCGGCTGTCCCAGCAGCCCTGGGCATCCAGCAGCCTCATCAGTGTACGATGTAAGCTAGGTCTGGCTGTGCAGGAGAATCCGGTGACCACGCACAGCTTGTGCAGTTAGGGAGACAGCAGCCATTTGTGACATGAGATTCGGTTGCTCCAGGCACTGGAAGGCTCCCTACAGATCAGCAAATGAGCCTGGAAGGATGCACAGTCTTCGAACTACCAGCCTCTGGCAACTCCGACTTGGTGCTCACAATCAGTTGGGAAGGGACCAAAGATGTCCAAACCGCTCTTTGTGTAGTAGTGACCCTCACAACGGCAGCCTCATTTACTGATATTTCAGTTCCCTTTGTCTGATGGCTTGATTACAAATTCAAGGCTACATTAGCCTCTACTACCCCCACTTCCAATGTCTGCCCCCACCAAATCTAATAACCCTTGCAAATGCTAACTATTCCAGAATCCTGTCCTTCACTCAAGTTTTCTATCGCAACATTTCTTTAAAAATAAAAAATCTTAACACATGCAGACTTTGTTTTATGAATTTCCCCACTGTCCCTACCTCCTCTTTAAGCTTGGAGCCCAAGTGGAAGTCAGCTAAGGACTCTCTCAGTGGAAACCAGGTGATAACAAGCATTTTCTGAAGGAATCTTGGAAGGATCATGAAAATGCTGGATGGTAGCAGGCAAGGTAACTACTTTGATGGAGACCCTAAATAGTACTGGTTGACAAATATGCCAGAGCATAAGTATCTGCCAGTTGAAGAGAGAAGGTTAATTTTTTGAAATACTACTTGGGAAGAGAAGGCCAGAAGACTACATCTGATATGAATATTGTTGAGATATTGGATTAGTATTGATAGGATTTACTTAGAAATCCAATTACACCCATCAGATTTTTATCTAAACTTTAAATTAAAATGCAACAGAGTAACACTTGATAAACACTTTCATGTGCATTATGGCAAAATCTAAATACTGAATTGGCTCATTTTTCCTGATGCTAAATGGAACATTGATAGAACTATTACTTTCATTGATTTGCATTCCCATTATCTCAACTCTTTAAATTGCATTTCAAACACCGTCAGCTTTCAAGGATGAAGATGTAAAACATTTTATATATTCTTTTCGGTTTTGTGTCAATAGACACCAATTTACTATTAACATCTAAATTTTAAGTAAGGGTCATGGGTAAACAAAAATAACTTGAAAGTATTGCTCAGGTTTGCACCTACAGGTGTATTAAAAGCTGCTGGGGGAGGGACATCTTTTAATGACTGGTGTATATACATCTTGTGGGTTCTCTAGGAATGTTAATTGACTGATAGCTAATAAACCTTTGAAAATCATAGTCCACAGTCTGATGGAAATCAACAAGTTAAATTTCTTTCTCTGTGTTTCTTCTTCCAAATCTCTAGTTTCACAAAGGTGGAAAAGAATACAATAAATCAATTTTCCAAGACTTCATCTGTGCATACCTTTCTTCTTGATTGGTATAAAGGATGTACAAAATAAATAAATATAGGAAAAAAAGCTGAAAATCTCCTAGCAAACATTCTTCAAATGGTTGTCATTGATTAGAACAATAATGATAATTCGTCAAGAAAAATGGCAATATAAAATATGCCATGTCTATGATAATTAATGTTTATGTACTGTTTCACATTTTTTATTTGCAAGCAAATCTTTTTAAGGCAAATCACTTTAGATTCACTAGGTCTTCTCTCTCCCTAGAAATTCATTTAGGTTTCTTTTTGTTGATTTAATGAAGTGCCATGCCACCATATATCAGGACGATAGGAGACAACGTAAAAAAACAAAACAAAACAAAACAAAAAACAAGAAGGGTAATCTGGATCTACAAACAGCTGATTTTGTGTAGACAAAAAGAAAGCTTGGAATGCACCCAAATAAATGTTACACCTGGGACTACACTGGATAGAATATAAAGAATACTGCTCAAATTCTCATGACAAAATACATTTTAAAAGATGTGCTGATAAGAATATCAGTTTCTCCTACCCCTGGTCCATGAGTGCCTTTCTGTATCTCTGTACACAATGCCCATGAAGGACACATTCTTATGTAAAATGACTGAATTGCTAAGCTAGTATATTGTGTGTGTGTGTGTGTTAGTGTGTGTGTGTGTGTGTGTGTGTGTGTGTGTGTGTGTGCTTACCTCTTTAAAAATAAGAGAAAACCTGGAATTCAAATCTGAAGTCTGGGGAATTTTTCAGACAATGCCACAACGTTACAATTCCAGCTCAATGATTATATAACATGGTTAGTCCCCTGTCTGACTAGTTCTATGCTTGGAAATTACCAGTACCATATTGGGATTCAGGCTTTTGTTTGGATGCCTTTTGAGTTTTCATTTCTATATTCCCTTTCTTTTTCTATTTTGGGTCACATCTACTGTCCTCTGCTGACAATTGGTTGCTTCTACACCAGTGGTTAATCTCCATGGTCAAATGCATGCAATGTAAACTGACAATTTATACTAAAATGACGCTTCTTATATCACCAACTTCAGATACATTAACAATAACAAAGTGCTTTTGATTTGAATCATTCGAATCATTACTGTTTTTAAATGATGAAAATATCTTCACAATTTTGAAAATATCAATAATTCCATAAAACAAAATATTTTATAGAAAAAATAAAAATTGTGAAAGAAAAGGAGTTTTATTATTTCTGATTGGACAGTACCTGTTTTAATGGCATATTTTAGAGTTGTTTGGCAATGCATCAAAATTTCCTCCAAATTTTGTGGCTGGTCTGCCAATTCCCAATTATACTCTTGAAGAAGCTCATTAGGATAATGGAAATCAATCACTTTAGTTGATCTATCGAAACTTTTCACCACATACTGAAGCAAAATGTCCATAACATCTTGCAGAAATGTCAAAGTGGGCCTCTCTCCATCACACGCTGGCAGTAGGTCTATAGAATGGAATTAAAACGACACCATTTTACTGTGGAAATACTCAGGCGAGATCTCGGTCAGGCAATCACTTTCTCTTTGAACCCGGAGATTCTACATTAAACAAACAACTCCAATAACAATAACAAAGAACTTTTGGGAACGCAGAGCATTTTCTTTAAAGGGGAGGCATTTTTAAAAGACGAAGGGAATGAATGAGAGAAATTATGATTTCTCCTCTTCCCAGAACTGAAGCTTGCATTTTAATTCAGAACATTGTTTGCTTTCTTTCTTTTTCTTTTTCAGAGATTGTACCTCCATTTATCTGATCACAGGAGTTTGTCCTAAAACATTTAAAATGTTTATGGAAATATTTCACTTTCAAGGGTTTGAGGAAATGCCTTCGGGCAAACCAGACTAAGTGGAGTATGTACAGTTAGGATCTCGGGCTTGTTAAAGGTCCTCTGTTCCCAAAGTCTGTGTGTGTGTGTGTGTGTGTGTGTGTGTGTGTGAGTGTGTGTGTGTGTGCGCGCGCGCGCGCGCGCTCGCGTTTGCGAGACTGAATGTGTAAGAGGACGGGGGTAAAATTTAGCGTGTAGGTCTCACGTGTATAGAATCTTTCCCCGATGAAATCACAGCCACACATTACTCTCCTCATCTAATCTAAAGACCTACAGTTTCTCAGCAATTCTGAATTCTCTGGCAGGACTTCTAGGAATTGAATCCCACCCGAGGACCCTAGCAACGTAGGTCAGACCACGAAGAACCACAGAGCGCCAGGCCCCTCGGTCACCGCAGCTCCAAGGACCGCGCTGGGGAAAGGGCGCTGCAGCCCAAGTGACCTCTTGGTGCACGGAGGCCAGAGTTAGGACTCCACCCAAACTCCTAGCTCGAAGCCTGGTGTGGCCCAGGCTGAGTTGGGCGGGACAGAGCAAGAGGCCGGGGAGCCCTGGGGCCAGGTGAGGCTCCTTTACCTGTTGAGTGTAGAAAAGCGTAATTGACATCCGCTTTGGGGCAGTTGCAGGGTTTCTGGTCACAGGTACAGGCGACCTTCCGGGCGGCAGCCCGAGGGGGTACATTCCCGGAGCTCTCCGTTGGCTTCTCAGCGTCTCCATAGAGCAAAGCTGGACAAGGACACAGATCGCGGGCCTAGGTCAGCGACCCGCAGGGCCCAGCTCTCTCACCCTCCCCAATCGCCGCCAATAAACCCCGACTTGCAGATCCGGTACAGAGGTGCAAAGGCTGTTTTGCTCCCGCGGGCCTGGAGCATCAGACCTTGCCCGCCCGCCTTCCCTGGTCTTCTGCACTCACCGCACAGCTTGTTCCCGATGCCGCCTGTGAACTTTTGGGCCACCTGGCACCAGGCTCTCGCTGCGAAGAAAGGCAGGAGGACAGAGAACCATGAAGAGATCAGCTGATGGAAGTGTGAAATTTTGTTCTAGGTGAACAACGACAGTAAGCCCGTGGTGGGAAGGGGCCGCCTGGGAAAGTGCAAAGGCAGGTGCGGGGAGCAAGAGTGATCCTAACTGCCCTGACCACCCCTCAGGTCATTGATTTGTTTTCAAAGGAGAAGCCCACACCGCGGCCCTTTGCACTCCTTCCAAATGCGTATGGGTTCAGAAAAACTCTCATCCCTGCCTCGCTTGAGCTAGTTTTCCCAGATACTGAGGCTGTCCATTTCCTCGCAAGCTCTTTCCAGACTAACAATTCTCTCCCCTTCCTATTTTTCCCTTCCCCCTTGCCACTCGGTCCCAGACCAGAATCCAGACACCAAGATGCAGCGTCCCAGGTCCGCGAATTTGTTGTTCTGGAGATGCCCCCGTGTTCGAGGAGCTCTCCTAACCTGAGGAAGAAGGGGTCTGGGATTCTTTGGGCATCTACCTAGGGAACAAAGGGCTGTGGGGTCTTGGGTTTGGGGCTCTTGAGTGGACAATGACGACACTAGAGCAGGGCAAAGCCTTCAAAGAAGTTTTCCTCTGCAGGCGGTAAACCTCCTTCTTTTCTTCAGGAACCCCGCAAAAACCCCGGGCTACCTACAGAGCTCTCCAGCTGCAGATCCCCCACTCTCTCCTACCTGTGCCGGGGTTCTCGGGATCCCCGGAGCCATCTTCAGATCCGAAGGACCAAAAACTGGAGCCGGGAGATGCCATCGGCGCCACGAGACTGGAGCAGGTCTTGAGTGCCGGCTGCGGGGCGAGCTGCCTTAGACTCGACCCTACGCGCGCGCGCTTGCGAGTGAGTGGCGGGAGGAGGGCACTGCGCCGGGACTGGTGCGGACGCGCGGCGAGGGTGGGTGTCACACAGGGACAGGAAACGTGCGTGTCTGCGTGTGCGCGCGTGTGCTAGAGTCGTGGCTTAGGGATGTGGTAACGCTCTGGAAGCCTCAGAGGTTAAATGGGGAAGGGGTCGCAAGGCTCCTCACATCCTGGAGATTGGAAAGAGCAAAGCGCCAGAGAGATTTTGAAGTAGAGGGAACCCAGTGGGGATGGATAAGGAGGCGGAGGAGAAAAAAATGGGAGAGAGAGAAAGGGAGCCGAATTCTAGGGTGCAAGGCAGACGGTACACTTGAGCTGGCGTCAGAGTGAGGGCGTGAGGGGCGCGCGTGCAGAAGAGCCAGCGTCTTGTGGTGGTTGCTGCCCATGACTGCCCGGGCGCGCTGTCCAGGGTCCTACCGCGATCGACCGTGCGCTGGCCTTAGCAAGGGGCAGACCAGGGAGAATGTGGCGAGGGAAGAAGGTTGACCGAGACGAATTTTACACGTGTATCGATTGGCATATTGTTTGAGGTCTGGCTCCCGCTGCCGGGAAGGAAACAAGGTTCCCGAGCCCCCTTCCTCTAATCGGGTGCTGAGGTCGCTGCAACCTCAAGAGCCCAAGCCTCCCGGCCATAACCAGGCACAGTTCAGAAGCTGGGAAGGGTATAGTGGGGGGAGGGCCTCTTAGCGCCGAAGGGCTCATTTCAGCTCCTAAATAGATCCTAATGCCTGCCTACTGAGCCATGCTGGCCCTGGAGCACGCCATTCCTGCGCAGCCAAGCGCTGGGTCGCGGGACACACCGTCCAGGTTTTGAGTGATGGCTGGGGAGAAAGACTGCTGATTGAGGCAATTAAAATCCACGCTGGAGTCTATCACTGAGGATCTCGGGCTGGGGGCAAAATAAATAAAACGAATGGAAACTTCTTGGAAGGGAGCGGGGGACAACAACCAGAGCCCGCTGGATTGACGGTTGATGGGGGATGGGATCCAGTCATTTGATGACCTTGGTCCATGGAGGCCTGAAAGGACCAGCTGCTTACGTGTGACTGGAATTTGTATGTGCGTGGGAGGGGTGCACAGGGTTTCCAACTAAGCAATCTGGGATTTCCAAATCCAAAGGGAAAAGAAGGTATCGCCTACCGGGCCTCTCCTTTTAGGGAGCCTCAAAACAATGACCTCCCCTCCCCCTGTTCCGAGGGAATCTTCAAGTTAGGGAGATACCGCGGGGGATGAGATTGGCTGTCTCTGAGGCTTGGTGGGAAAGATTCCTTTTCTAATGAATGTGAGAAGGCCAGAATCTTTCCTGTCTGATGTTTTTCTTTATCTAAAAATGGTTAAACAGGGAAGATGCTCCAAGGATTTGGGGCCCGCAGATTTCCCGTGGCCTTGTTTCGGCAGTGGAGAGTGGATATCAACTTTTAGGATCTGGAAACCAGAGAGAGAGAGGGAGAGAGAAAATGAATGAATGAGAATATATGACGCTGGCGAGAAAGAGATGTGTTCAGCCTCTCCTGGTGTGCGCATTCCCCAAGCTCTGTTCCATCACCCGTCATTTCCATTGTGTTCACAAGCGTTCTTTCTCTGCCTTTAGAATCAGTCACCAAAGCTGCTGCCAAAGCAGAGACCCCTGGATCCTTACTCTTGGCTATCATCCCTGGATCCTCCTTTAGGGGAGGCGTCTTGGGGCCCGCGATGGCTGCGTTGCTAACCCAAATCTGGTTTCCCTGGGTATGTTATCCTCTGGTCAATGCTGTTCACGAAGCTTTGTGTTTTTTCCACGTGTCCGAGTCCAGCTGGTCTTGGAGGAAGCACAGGATCCACGCTGTGGCTGTGGGACCCAGGGGTAGGAGTGTGTGTGTGTGGGGGGGTCATTGTAGGGTCCTGTCCAATGGGTGGCGCTGAGCCGGCTGTATCAAGAACCTAGGACCAGGCGGGGAGAGCGCCGTGGTCTTGAACCCAGGCCTCAGCTCCGCCCCTTTCCGATTAACAAAGGTTATAACTCCAAGCAAAGCCGCGACTTCTTGCTCCCTTTCTCTGGGCTGCAGAAGGTCAGCTCCGCAGTTGTGCTTCTCAAATATGACTCGGTGAACCTAGTTCTTTGTTTAAATCCACATTAAGTCCTGCACATATTTCTCTCCATACCAGTGGGCTGGGGCTGCAGAACTTTTCTACTATGGATGAGTGGTCGGAAATAAAAAGGTCCTTAAGAAAACAAGCGTTTAACGCGCGCGCGCACACAAAAACCCCAAGGAAGAAACGGATATTTAAAAAGATGAAGGTAGAAATCTCAACACCCGAAATTAAAAAAATTTTTTTTTAATATACAATGACTTAAAATTGCTACTCTTTAAGCGCCATCATCCAATCCTGGAGTACTCTGCATCTGATGGTGGTATTTAAAAATTTTAAAATTTTACTAGAACACCCTTCTTCAAATGCAGACGGGGATCTGGTTTACCCTTCCTTAACGCCATCCCTCCCTAGACAGCAATTTGCTTTGTAAAGACTTTATTTCGCGGAAGAGCCCATTGCCCCCTCTCTTAGGCTCGGGGTTGGAGATAACAAAAGAGTGAAGGGAGGTAATAATTACAGTCATTAGTTCACAAAGGAGGCAGCCACCAAATGGGAAGAGAAGGCGGGCCAGCGCCAGGGAAAAGCTTTGAAAGGAAGGCTCTTCCCTGAACAAGGGGAGAAACCCAATTGCTCTAAGGGCAGCCCGCCGGGCACGGTTTACTTGCAATGACCTATTTCTTGTCCGTAGTTTACCCAGAGATCGTGTCGCAGCCAGGGCCAAAGAAAAACTATCTGGTGCAAGTTTTCCCCTGTGTGTCCTTTCAGTGCTTAAATGTAGAGGGAAGAAGAAGGAGGAAGGATGCTAAAAAAGAGGGAGATAGAAAAAGGAAACAAATATAAGAAAAACAAAAACATTGCAACCTTTTACGAAAGCATTGGCCATTCTCTTTCCCAGTCTCACTTAAAACAAACCAACCAAAACAAAAACCTTTGGGGAAGGACGAGGGGAGAAGCAGGGGTTTTAGGGATAGTAACTGCTGCCTCCCTATCCAGCAAAGAAGAGACGATCGGGGCTTTCTGTTCTGCAGGGACCACCTGGGAAGCTTGGATTGAAGATTGGGCCTTGCAGCAAAGAGCTCAGTCCTTCAGAATGCACCTGCAGAAAGTCTCCCAGTGCTGGATGGATACGTAGGTAGGGGCAGTTGGGGCCAGGTCACCTCAAGGTAGACACTTGCACCTACCCCTAGACCCAGTTACGTGCCCTGCTGCGCCGGTTTTGTTGGTGCCAGGACCAGGTCCCACAGCTTCGTGGGTTCTCACAACCGGGGGCGGGGGTGATTCATTTCTTGGGTCTCAAGCCCTAGTGAGGTCACCGTGCTAACCCAGGAAAGCAGCAGGGCCTACACAGGGCATTTCAACTCAGGCTTTGTCCCAGTTCCTGCTGCAGGTTTTTCCTGGGTTGGACTTCTGTAAAAAGGAGAGGTTGCACAAGTCCAATTTCTGGGGAGCTTTCGGAGCTAACTCTCTGGAGAGAATATTATAACCCGTGGAGAAGTGGCGCAACAAACATTATCAGCCCGCCGCACCCTCCTTCAAGCGCATCTCCGGATATTTTCCCAGCGTCTTCTGGCTCTGGCTCCTGGATGCAGGAGCCCAGGGCACGCGTGGAAAGGACAAACCCAATCCCGCCAGAACACTTCTTCCGATTCAGTTGTTTGTGGAATCACTTCGCCATCCCGCCCCGCCCCCATCCCGCGCCTTTTCCAGGCTGCGGAGACCTGAAGGACGTCTTTTACAGAAAGGCTTAAAACACGGTTTTTAAATTAAGTTGCAGTCAACTGACGAATGCAAACTTATGCCCATGCACTGCTCTTCCCCCTCATCTTAAGCACACCCCAATTCGGAGCAGTGGAGATTGCTCAGAGTAGGTGAATCTAAAGCCTGACAGTTCCCCTCAGCGGTGGTGTTGGAATTTTTCTAGGCAAGACCAAAGGAAGCCACATTGATTTGGGATGCAGCACGTTTGTGTGAGGTGTATTGGGGGTCCCGAGATTTGTTTGGAGGCCGCGTTTG
Source organism: Glaucomys volans (assembly GCA_020662805.1). Lineage (NCBI taxonomy): Eukaryota > Metazoa > Chordata > Mammalia > Rodentia > Sciuridae > Glaucomys > Glaucomys volans. The sequence goes on along the minus strand of JAJEJO010000608.1, from coordinate 579,291 downwards.
CATGACAAATGGAGGCGGTTTAGATTGTGTGTGTGTTTGAGGTTGGGGAAAGTGTTTGCTAATGGAGACCTGAGGCACCTCAGCTCTCCTCTCTGGGCGCTGCCACCAGCACATCTGTACAGCAGAAGCCGGGCTCCAAAGGGAACATGGTGAGCCTGCCCTGCAAACCACGGATTTTTTGAGACGCTTTCTTTATTTAGCAATCTTAATGACCACGAGAAAGGAAAGCTCAAGTTTGAGTTGAAGTTCATCTTCCTCGCTCCCACCCGAGCTTTGTTCTTGAAGACCCATCCTACCGAAATTGTCCGGTAGGCCTGTTTGCAATAAAGAGAAAAACCTTTGATGTCACCCAAAAAGAGGGGCTGGTGACAGGCCAGATGCAGTTGGATTCACAGAGTCTCAAACAACTGAATAGAGATACATTAGGGAATTAGGGACAGGGTTGCTCCAACCGAAGACTGTTGAGAGAGGGGACTGCTGGCGCTCTCAGGGCGCAGCGCCTGGGGCTTCCCAAGGGCTCGTCCAGAGCACTGGAGGCGGGCCTTAGCATTTGAGGGGCGCGCGCAGCGGGCAGCCTCTGCGGAGATCAAGGACTGGGCTTCAGCCCCTGGAGGTGCCAAAGCCCCAGACTTCCCCGATTTGGTCCCTGAAGTCCCTCGGGCTTGAGCACTTTCCGACGGCGGTGGCTAGTCAATAGCTGAGCTACAACTGCTGTACGAGGCGCCGGCGCTGGGAGGTTTTGCGCAGGAGCCTCCTGTAGTCGTAGGGGTTGGCGGTTGGCCCGTTCTCCTGCTCCTCCTTCTCCTCCTCAGGGCTCTCTGCAGCCCAGCACCTGCGAGCGAGATACAGGAGTGTCAGCGGCGCCACCCAGCGCACTGCATCCCCACCGGCTCCTAATTAGGCGGTTCCTCTTCCTGGCACTTCCCACCAACCCCGTTCATTTAAGAATGACACCATCAACATGTCCGGCTAATGGCCAAATGTATCTGCCATAATTCTCTCAGCAGGTTTTCAAAAAGGAATCTGGTGACTGCGTTTAGATGAGAGCTAAGCAAAGCATCAGAAGGCATAGACGAGACAGGCAAACTTCCTTTTGGATAAAAAAAAATTCACAACCAATAAACCACGTGTTTATTTTAGTACCCCGATTTTTAATACACTAGGGTCAAACGGGAAAATTTGAGATGCCTAAACAGATACCCACCTTTTGAGTTGTAAAACTGCCCTAATATTTCTGTAAAATACTCCCCTAAATCTGACCATTCTGTTAGTTACACAGGATCTGTCTGCCCTGTTAACTTTTCAATGTTTTAATATTTTCAATGGGGTTGCCCAGCCAGCTTTCCGGGATCACTGCTGGGAAACTGCCAATGTTTCCCTTTAGATTCTGCAGTCTGCCTAAGGAAGTGGGGGTACTCCTGAAAATGTAATTACACAGATTCATTCACTCAGCACCTTCTAAGTGCTGGGCAACACTATAGGAAATGGGTGAACCCATTTTCATGGAGTTTTAAATCTAGTGTGGCAGAAGAACATGGGCAATTTTAACATATCAGGTGTCTGAGAGGTGCTATACAGAAAAGCAAGCAGGGTAAAGGGGAGAGTGCTGGTGTGTGCAATAATGCCATCTATATCTTAGATGATGGTCAGGGAAGGCCTCTCTATTAAGGTGGCATTTAAAGAGAGGCCTGAAGCAAAAGAGTGACTAAGTCTTACAGATCTCTTGCAGAAGGGCAATGGTTCTGGGAGGATAGAGCAACCAGTGGGAAAGTCCCAAGACTACAGTGTACATATTGTGTTCAGGGAACAGTAAGGAGATCATTGTGGCTTGAATGGAATAAGCAAGGGGAAGAATAGCAAGAGACGACCACGGGAATGAGGATAAAATATGGCAGATAACTTGGTGCTTTGAGACCATGACAAGGACTTGGATTTAACTTGACTGAAAAGAAATAGTAAGGGGTTCTGAGTAGAGGAATGACTTATAGAGGAATCTGGCTGCCAGAATGGAAGTAGGTAGACCTGTTAAAAGATATTGCAGTTGTTCAAGCAAAACTCACAGTGGCTTGGACTAGGCTTATAGAGGAGGAGGTGAGGATGGGCTGGACTCTGTCATGCTTGCAAGGTGGAACTGAGAGTTCACTGATGGTCTGGGGTGTGAAAGACCAGAAATCAAGAACGTCCCCAAGGTTTCCGGCTTTAACAATGGGAAGATGGAGTTATTTAATGAGATGGAGAAGGCTGCAGAGAGCAGGAGAGTATAAAGATTTTAGTTCTGCTTATTCTAAGTTTAAGATACTTATTAGACATTCAAGAGGAGAGACTGAGTAGGCAATTGGTTATATGAATCCTGGTGTAGGCCAGAGATGCCAACTCAGAAATCTCAAGTACATAGATGATACTTACATCATATATGTGTGTGTGTGTGTGTGTATGTATCTATCTATCTATATCTGGAATGTTCCAATATTTTAAGATGAGGACTGGTCAGCAAAGGAGAACAAAGACAAGCAGCCAAAGAGGCAAGAGACAAACCAAGAGAAGTACTGTCTTGGAGGCCAATGAAGAAAGCGTTTAAAGACAACTGAGTAATCATAATGTTAAATGCTGCTAATAGGGAGGGATAAGGATTAGGAGTAGATCATGGCTTATGGCAAAATGGAGGTCACTAGTGACTCTGGCAGGAGCTGTTTCAGTGGAGTGGTGGCAATGGAAACCGGAGTCAAAAGACTCAGGAGAGAATGGGAAGAGAGGAAATGGAAGAAGCAAAATATTACTCTTTTACTATAATAAAGAGCAGAAAAATGGGTAGTCTTGAAGGAAGATTAAGGGTGTTTTGGGGGTTCTGACTGCATCATGTTCATGAATGGCCAGAAATGATTTGATAAAAAGGACAAACACCTAAGATGCAAAAGAGAGAGGGGGGAAATCGCAGCATATATTCTTGAGTGGGTAGAAGTACTTGGATTGAGTGCACACTGGGAAGGTATGACTTTAGCTAGTAGGCTGGTCAGGCAAGAAGGCTGACAGATGTGGTGGTGGAAACTTGTGTCTGTACTCTGTTACTGTTTCCTAGATAAAAAAGTGAAGAAGACTGTCCGCTGAGATTTTAAAATTTTTGAGAATTTGAGGAAAGAGAGGCAAGTCTTATCAAGTGGACTGGGAAGGTGGGATAATGGAGTGTGGCCATATATTTTAAGTGAGATTAGATTTAGCCTATCTTTAACCATGTTCAACTCCATGGGTGCAGGTACAGACTGGTAGAAAGTGGGTTTAACCAGCATGAATCCAGCATTAGGGTTTGCCAACTGAATATGTTTGAGGTAGAATGAGGCAGGGTCATTGAAGGTATAATGCAAATGGACGAAAAGAATGATAAAAGAAGAGGGTGAGAACATTGCCTGCTGATGGATTATGTCATGTCTTTTCCAAATAAAGAATTATAAGAAAAACAAACATTAGGCAAGGTCTTTTGGGGCATCTTGAGCTCAGTGGATACATGACAGGAGAGGTCTTTTGTCTTATAATGAGTATCATGGTCTTATAATAGGTATCATGGAGCATTCTCCTTTGAGTTACTGACTTGAATTCTCACATATGAGAATTCAAGAATATTGAGTAGTAACCATTTGCCAGATACATTACACACATTATCTCTAATTCTAACAATGGCAGTGCAAGGTCTTAAGATTCTTTTGATCCTCAATCTGCAGATGAGAAAACAGATTCTAGGTGATAGAGCTAGTAAGGAGAGGAATGAGGATTCCAGCCAGGTCTATAGGGCCCAAATATGCTTCTCTCACTGTGTCCCCTACCTCTTTTCTGCCCAGGCTTCTTTCATGATTCCTTAGCCTTAACTGATATACTCTTGTTCCATCTTACTTTGTTCTCCTTCCATTTTCTTCAAACCTCCTTGCCATAAATAAAATCTAGATATATCCTTGATACCCCCCCATCTCTCCAAACTGCTCAACAAAAACCCCACTTGATTCCATTTTAGGAGGACACAAGAAATGATCATATCCTGTTGCCATCAACCCACTAATTACCTGCTACCAGCTTTTATTTAGGATTCATGAAAACTTATTGAAAGAGAAATCAAGGAAACAATTTCAATTACAATATCTGCAAAAATAAAACCCTTAAATTTAACCAAGGATGCAAAAGATTTGTACACTGAAAAGTATGAGACATTGATGAAGGAAACAGAAGATGAAAATAAATGGGATTATTTCCCATTTTCATGGATTGCAAGGATTAATAAAGTTAAAAATGTCTCTAACACCATACACAAACTACAAAGCAATGCAATCCTTATCAAAATTCCAACTTTTTTTAAATAGAAAAGGAAAAACAATTCCAAACAATTTGTATGGAACCACAAAAGACCCTGTACAGTCAAAGCAATCATGAACAGAAAGAGCAAAACTGGATCATAACACCAAATTTCAAGACCTACTACAAAGCTACCATAATAAAAACAGATAATGGCATAAAAAAGACACATAAAGCAATGTAACAGAATAGAGGGCTCAGAAATAAACCCATGCATTTATAGTCACTTGGTTTTTGAAAAAAGATGCCAAGAACACACCAGGAAAAGGACAATTTCTTCAATAAATGGTAATGGGAAAATTGTGTATTCATAGGCAAAAGGATGATATTACACCCTTATCTTGTACCATATACAAAATTGAATTAAAAATTTAAACATAAGACCCAAAACTGTAAACCTACTAGAGAAAACTTTGGGGAAAGCTCCATGACATGGTGTGGGCAATGATACTTTGGATCTGGCACCAAAAGCAGAGATAGTAGGAGCAAAACTAGACAAATGGTATTATATCTAATTTAAAAAATTCTGTAGAGCAAAGGAAACAATTAGAATAGTGAAGATATAACCAATGGAATGGGAGTAAATATTTGTGAGCCATACATACAACAAGGGGTTAACATTCAAAATACACATGGAACTCAAACAACTCCATAGCAAGGAAACCAATAATCCTATTAAAAAATGGGCAAAGGGCTTGAATAGACATTTCTCACAAAAAGACATACAAATGGCCAATAGGTACACACACACACACACACACACACACACACACACAAAAGCTCAACATCATTAACCATCAAACCCCAGTGAGAAATGCCCTCACACTTGTAAAGATGGCTTTCATCCAGAAGTCAAAAGATAGAAGTGTTAAACTGGGTGCTATGGCACATGCCTATAATTCCAGCAGCGTGGGAAAATGAGGCAGGAGGACTGCAAGGCCAGCCTGAGCAGCTGAATGAGACACTGTCTCAAAAAAGAAAAAAAAAAGATAGCAATTGTTGTTGAAGATATGGAAAAAAGGAAACCCTAGCACACTGTCGGTGGGAATGTCAATTAGTTTACTTTTATGAAACGCAATGTGGAGGTTCCTCAAAATACAAAATAGGTACCTATGAAATTGTCCCCAAATTCCACTACTAGGTAAATGCAAAGGAAATGAAGTGGGTATCTTGAAGACAGATCTGCATTTCCATGTTTATGGCAGCACTATTCACAAGAACCACGATATTGAATTAACCGAAGGATTATCAGTGGACAAATGGAAAAAAAAAAAAAAAAGTGTTTTCTATACACAGTAGAATACTACTCGGTCATTAAAAGAAGGAAATTCTGTTATTTGTGTCAATACAGATAAACTTGGAGGACATTATGCTAAGTGAAATAAGCCAAGAACAGAAAGACAAATAACATATTATCTTGCTTATTGTGAAATCTAAAACAATCAAGCTTACAGAAGCAGAGAATAAAAGGGTATGGCTACCAGGGCAGGGGCAGGGCAGGGGACTGAGGACATGCTGATCAAAGGATACAAAATCTCAGTGTGAGTAAGTCAGTAGATGTATTTTACAGCATGGTGACTATAGTTAATAACAATATGTGGTATATTTGAAAACTGCCAAAAAGTAGATTTTAAATGTTCTCATTACAAAAGATAAGGAAAGATGGTGGGTATGTTAATTAGCTCTATTTAGCCACCCATAATGTAGATATATTTCAAAACATCATGCTCTACACCATAAAAGTACATAATTTTTATTCATCTATTAAAAAAAACCCAGGAGGCATTCAATTCATTATTGCTGTGGTCCCTTATTCCTGGCCTTCTCACATCTTCCTGGGTGATGTCAGAGCTTGGTGTGCGTGTGGCTATATTCACACACACATAACAAGACATTCTTTCTGCAATAACATTGACCCACATATGGTTTAATCTCATATCTCTCCACTTGCTCCAAGATGTCTTTTAAAGCCATTTAAAAAAATGTTTTTCTTATTTTAAAAGTAGAATCTTATCAAGGTTCACTCACTGCATTTGGCCAATTTGTGTCTTTAATTCCCTTCTTGGAGCTACTTTGTTCAGCTTTGCTTACTTTTATTTTTTGCAGTGCCGACAATTGAAACCAGGGCCTTACACATGCTAGGCAAGTGCTCTACCAGTGCATCGTATCCCTACCCCCAGCTTTGTTATAGCAATATCCTTTCCCTCAACCACCAAGTACTTTGTATAACAGGACCATACCTTCTGCACCCTTGTATCCATCCCTTCCTTAAATGCCCAGCACAGTGCTTTGCATAAAGTGGCAATATTGAATAGCAGTTAAAGTCACTGAATCTAAAATTGGACAGTCCCACATTCAAAATTTCAGGTTCCACCACTTACTATATAGGTGTAGTCTCTAACTTTGTAGACTTAACCTCTGTACCTATAAAATGCGGCAATAATAGCTACTGCCTCCCCAGCTTGCGGTGAAGATTAAATGAGATCACAGCATAGTTCCTAGAACAAATTAAGCATTCGACCAATGCTAGCTGCTGGCATTCTTATTGTAGTGGTTACTTAATACACATCCATAAACATCACTGGGCAACAGGCAGCAATTCAGAAACACATAATGAAAAAGCAGAAGTTGTTTCTGTCAGTGGGGAAAGAAGAATATTTTGGAGAGGGGGCAGAGTTGACTGTTAAAATGTGAAGCAGATAGTCAGTGAAAAGCACTGGAGCAGAGTGTAAAAGCCTTGGACTTTAGTTCACTCACTAACTCTGTATGTGACCTCAGACAAGTCATTTAATCTTTTTGGCACTTGAACTCCATTCTTAGACTAGAACATTTCTAAGCTCCAACATGTTACAGTTCTTGATCTCAAAATGGAAGAATACATCTTCTTTCTGGAGACAAGGGACAAAGATCATAGTTCAGGTAGAGTCTGGAAAAGCAGATGAAGAGAATAATAGCCACCATGTATGGACCACCTCTCCTAAGTTGCACATAGTGTTAAGTGCTTCATCATTACATTTAATCTCCACGACATTATAGTGAGGCAGTTATTAGCAAATCCTTTTGAACTGGGACTGAAAAAGGTCCACAACATGAGCAAGATCACTTAACCACTAAATGGCCTTATCAGAATCCAAATCTAAGACATTCTGACTCCAAAACCTCTGCTCTTAATCCCCATATCACACTGTAATGAGATAGTGAGGGGGTCTGAATACTCTAGGTGGCTAGGGTGCTGGCTCAGGACTTCTGGATAAACGGCTCCTCGTGACCTGTCATTGATCCCATTTCTCATAAATCAAGTTTCTGTCTTATTATCTTCAATTGCAAAACTTCACAAAGAATTTTTGGAGACAGGAAAAAAAATAATAAATCCCCGAAGTTTCAAATAAACTGCAAAAGAAGTTACTTAATGTCACAAAGTTGTTATGAAGGGGAAAAAAACCCCAAAAAACCTCAAGTCCGAAATACATATTTTTCTATGAATCTTGCTCCATATATTTCTGATTTGATATTCTGACTCTGAGAAATTATAAAGCATAATTAAGAAACCAATAAGGGATTAAATTACTATTTAGAGTTTAACATAGATTTTTAGATATTTTTATTGCTTATAGTTTATCATCTAAACTGATATACTTTTAAAAGGGGAGCAATTAATCATGACACCAAGAAAATAGGTATATAAATAGGTGTAAGGTGGGATTTTGCTAAGAGAATGAAAATGTTTGATTATGCTACTGCAACATTTAGGACTTTTGCCTTTAAACATTGCATCCCTTGTAAGAAGCAATATTAAATAAGTAAGACTACTTTGTTGTTAGCCCAAAAAATAAAGTGAAATTGCTTAAAAACAGAATTGTGAGTATAAAGTTGAACATGCTATATTTTAAAATGTAGTTTATTACCTTTCATTAGCCTTAAAGCATTGATTCTGGAGTTCTTGCTGTTGTCTTGGTTCTCTTAAATTAGTGTTATGGTACTTTGGTCCAGAATGACTGGGCAAAAATTCCTTATAATAGAAATCTTCCAAATCTAATAGTTTTCCCTGACTGTAAATGAACACATAAACATACCATGACATCAGTGTAATTCTCTATTCACTCAAACTTACAGGATATTTGTTTTCCTTTTTTAAAGTATTAACTGTAATTGAAGAGTAACATATGTGTCAATATAAATGAGTTTTGAAATGTACAAAAACAGTATAACTTGTAAATTAAAAAGAAAAACAGGCTCGTCACCTCTTACCTGGAATACAGACAGCATTAGCTGCTGTATTAACCTGGCCCAAAACTAGTAGTTACTAGAACAGCCAGTGAAAATTCTGCTCTAGTATATCAGCATTCACAACTGACCCCAGGGCTGCTATCAGAAAAGCTGGTCTTTATGTACAAACACTTTGCATTTTAAAAATTTATCAGCCATCAGTATATTGATACAAGGTTTTACGATCTTATTTACCTTGGGCCTCCTACTTGTTTGTTTTTAGTGAATTTATTTCTGGTGCTAGATTTTAATTCCTGAACAGAATATACACACAGGGGTGTGTCTCAACCATTTTAATTCTTGGATCTACTCAGGCCACTGTCTGGTTCCTGTGGTGCTGAACCCTGAGGTCTGATGGCACTTCACAGGAGGTAAACTGGTAGGTATAAAAATTCACCAGGTGTCACAAGGCTTCTGGGAAATGTTTTTAAAATTTACAGATACCAATTTATAAATGGACTTTTAGGATGCCATCAATTCATAAATAGAGAACTCTGTTCATTCATGCTTAGTAGAAAAATCCTCTTTTGTTATTAGCACTGTCTGGAAAGTAGTTAGCACTGATTAAAACAGTGGTATAGGGCTGGGGTTGTGGCTCAGTGGTAGAGCACTTGCCTAGCATGTGTGAGGCACTGGGTTCGATTCTCAATACCTCATAACTATAAATAAATAAAGGTATTGTGTCCGTATACAATTTAAAATATTTTTTAAAAAGTGGTATAATATTAAAATAGTGAAGTATTGATTGACTGAAACGTAGGAAAAAGGAAAATCAAATGAAGCTAAATGTGCCACAAACCTTGCTATCCTAACAAACCCACGAAAATTATAAAACGTGAGACTTAGCACATGTTGAAGGACAAAAGCAAGCGGAGTTTAGGGAAAGAAAGTCTGTGAATATGGGTGTGTTCAAATTGTCCAATTAAAACTACTCAATGGTCTGAAAAAAGTAAATCCTATATTGGGATAGTACAGATCATTCAGAACATGTTGAGTTCTTAGCAAACACTTCCTATGGTGCTGTTTCAATATATTTCCAGTAGACAAGATCTTGTAAATTACATGTAAATAACACATTTAAAAATATGTTGAGAGCACATTACTTCCAAATGTGGTCACATAATACACAGGATTTTTAACGATAATTTGAACATGTAGATTTATATCTTTGAACAAGAGAACTTATGAAATCTAGAAGTATTCATTACCTGTCTTTTCTTGGTCTTCGTTTGTCTTCTTGGATTGACTTCTAGAGGAAATAGAAGAATTAATAAGTTCTAATACAAAATAATATGTCATCATAATCTACAATATTATGGTATTAAAGGAAGATAGGAAAGAGGGAGGAGCCAAGTTAATAGATTATTGGTTTGTAAAATTACTTGGGTCATTCATCAAAGACCACATAGTATGTGATTCTCATTATAAAGAATGTACAGAAGAGGCAAATCTATACAGACAGAAAGTGAACTAGCGATGGCCTAGGGCTTGTGGGTAGGGAGTGACTGCTAATGGGTAGGGTTTCTTTTAGGGGTGGCAAAAATCTGGTAAAATTGATTGTGGTGATGGTAGTGTTAAAAGCCATTTAGTTGTATATTTAAGTGGGTGACTTATATGGCATGTGACTTCTATCCCAACAAAGCTGTGTGAGTGCAGTTAAGTCTGTGTGCATCTTCATACAGAATATATTTAAAAAATTGGGCAGTTTGGTATTTAATTTTAGAGCTAGAGAGAGAGATCTAAGCTAAGTGACAAAGATTCAGAAATCAGCAGTGAGATCATGGTAGCTGATGAGATTGTTCAAGGGAAATAAAAGGAGAAAAGCTTATATGATTGAATTCTGGGTAACAACAAGGGGGTGAAAAGCCTTCTGAGGAAACTGAAATCATTAGAAAGAACGGGAAGGACTAGAAGAACCTGACTAAGGTGGAGTCAAGTGTGAGCTTCATAATATCTTGGGAGGTGCGAAATCTGTTCCCAACAAATTCTCTTGGTTCCAGCACATTTTTCTAGGTTCTCTATGGCGTGGAGAAGAGTTACCCATCTCTGTGGCAACTGGGAGTGGGTGACTAAGTATTGCAAATGGAAGGCCCACAAGGGCCTGGGACCAGGAGAGGATGTTACTCCCTGGCAGAGTTTCGAGTAGTTATGGTCAGTGGACATGGAGAGACCAGGACATGAGGCTGGAGAGTAGACCCAGATCCAACAAAGAAGGTCTTGGAAGGAATCTGGACTGTGTGCTAATGGAGCTGCTGAGCCATTAGAGGGCCTATCAAGGGAGGAACGAAATCAAAATTATGGTTTAAAAATTTTTTCTAATGCAGCCTGTGTGTGGGGTGGGGGTGAGATTAGAAGCAGTTGAGTGGGGTTGGTACTCCAGGTGAGAAATAATGATGGTCTGAAATAGGGTAGTTGCTGGGAGGTTACAGAAGGAAGATGAATTGGAGTGAGCTTTTGTCAGTAGAAGTCAGCTGAGAGCAACAGATCAGGTATGAAAGAGGAGGAATAGTCAGGATAACTTCCAGGTTCTTGGTTTAGAAAACCAAGTGGATGACAGTGGGATTTATGGAGAACAGGAACACGGGAGAAAGGGCAGCTGAGCAGGGGTGATGCTGGTGAGGTCCCATGCTGCAAACTGTGAGTGGAATCAGAAGACCTCATACAATGAATGGCCCACTCATTGCAGCTAAGACATGCTTACCTGTGTCCCAGAATCCTGAACCATGAGATGTGGATATGACATTAAGGCTGTTTCTAGGATTAGATATCACAATGAATGCGAACAAGCACATTTTTAGGCCTGGAATTTAAGATGCTCAATAAACGTCCACTTCTCCCCTTCCTTCCCTTTCTTCCACTTTCACCCTAACCCACCCATTTGCATTCCTTAATGCATGCCCACTGTAGACAGCTCCCAGCCAGGATGGATTTCCCTTTCTGAGTTGATATTTGCATATAAGCTCAGATTAATGACCAGCAAAGAAAGCTGCTGGGAGACCATAGTGGGTACAGGACCACAGGAGAGTTCTGACCATGAGGAAGAGGGGTTAGAGGACCGGAAAGGGCCCAGAGACTCAACTGGGGGAAAGTCAGTGAAAAGGAAACCCAGAGGCGTCTCTGTCTGCCAGGCCTGCCCCTGTGACCATACAATGCCCACACTGGCCTTCAGAACACACTCTGGCTCCCATCAGGTAAGAGTGAGCCACTTACATGTAGTAGATAATAGTATGTGGAATCTTCAGGGTTATTTAATGTTTTGGGTTTTCGGGGTCGTCTTGGGGGTCTCAATATTTTTGGTTCTTTTCCTTTAGAGATACCTAAAGAAAGGAAGGAGATAATGAACAAATATTTAACTACAAAGACTTTTATTATGCAATGTTTTCCTTTTGGGGTAAATAAGAATTTATATCTGATAACTGAGGTGAACACTGGGAGGAAGAGGAATTATGTCCCCCCACAACCCTTACCATATGCCTCGCCTCATGCTTTCCTCCAATTGTCTGGTAGTCTAGGACTTTGGGAGTTAAAGGGAAGAAAAGAAGAGGAACAAAAAGAATGCACAGTGATGGGAGTGGGGTGCACCAGTTCATAGGATGGATGAGGAGGAGAGTCCAAGTTGGCAGGAAAACTATTCATTTTTATTTTTTTGTGATGCTGGGAACTGAGCCCAGGACCCTGCACATACCAGGCATGTGTTCTACCAGTGACTACTCAGTCCCGTAAAACATTTTTAGCAGGGTAATTATATTCGTAGAACATCAGCTATTCCTTCCCGTCCTTTTCCATGACACTGGTGAAGTGGCCCAACCATTCCACCACTGGGTGATCTTCATTTTGAAGCACCATCTGCTACGTTATGGCCCAAATGAGGAGACTGCTCATTCACAGGGTTGACATTTTTTTTTTGATGCCTAATCTATCTTTCACCAAAATTTAGAACCACAAACCAATAAAATTTTTGGATTCAATTTTAAAATACTGACCAAGAAAGAATACATTTGGTCACCTTTTTTTCTGCCCTTTCTGTTAATATAGCTAACTTCTTCTTCTTCTTTTGTACCGGAGATTGAACTCAGAGCAGTTAACCACTAAGTCAAATCCATCCCTTTTTAAATATTTTATTTAGAGACAGGGTCTTGCTGAGTTGCTGAGTTGCTTAGGACCTCACTAAGTTGCTGAGACTGGCTTTGAACTTGAGATCCTCCTGTCTCAGCCTCCTGAGCTGCTGGGATTACAGGCATGCACCACTCTGTGCCCGGCCTAACTTCTTAAATCTGGAGCAACAGAGCTTCTGATGATCCACAGAAGTTGCTTGTGTTCTTGACAAATGGCTTTATATTTACAGAATGAATAGGCCTCTCACTAAATATTTCTATTTCTCATGACTCTTGAGCGCCCCATCTACCAACTGTAGTTGTATAGAACAGCAGCTTGACAACTACATCAGGATCAGGGTGACAGGTGGGTCTGGGTGCTGTTGGAGAATGGCTGCATTCAACATATATCGAGTATTTCTTAGCAGGACGTTAAGGGCAGAAATAGATCCTTATTGTAAATAATAAAGGGACAGCAATGGTTCCTAATCCCCAGATGCAGAAATACAGAGAGAAACATACTAATCAACTCAAGTCAGTTTTACTCAAATCAAAGAATATTTAATACTCAGTACATGTAAGCAACTGGGGTAATAGGGTCAATCAACTCTGAGTGGGATGTCTAACTTTCCAGTCCCCTACCCACCCACTGAGTGAGCATATTTATCACAATAGCACTCGTAGCCTAACATTATCCAGTTCACTCGTTACAAAATGTGTGGGAAATTATTGGATGATAAAGAAGATCAAGTAATTAGGAGAACTTTAGTGTTTTATATTATTCCTTCTTTTCACTATCCCAGTGCTGATCCTTAAGCAGCTTCTACTGGCTCTTGCAAATTTTTAAAATTATTTTTAAAGTGTGTTGTTCGTATCCACTTATCTCATTTGAATCGGAAGGGCAAGAAACATGAAAAGGCAGTATCCAGTTACTATATGTTCTTACTATTTTCAGAAACATTTCAAAGTAGCCTGTGAGTAAATTTTAACTTGACCTTAATACTATTTCAAATCTGGATTAAAATATCAGAACCTTACTATTGTAACACAAACGAAATTGAAGTTGGCAAAGAATCTTATTAAATGCCATGAGAGTGAAAACCAGAAACCACGATTCTGGTAATAAACGAATTCTTGATCTTGTCTCCAGTTTCTCATCAAATGATCCCTATTCAATCTGATTTCTGTTACAAAGACTATTGAAAAATGCCTCCTCGAAGGTCAAGGGTACACTTCATTGACAAACCTGAAGGCCCTTTATCTGTCCTTATTATCTCTGACTTCCTCATCACTGAGCATTATCGACCACCCTTGCCTTCAGGGCAGAGGATGATGCTTCTGAAGGCAGGTGACTTATTTATTTTTGTATTCCCAGCATTTATGGAAGTGTCTGACACATAATAGGTGCTTAATAAAAGTTCATCCTGTCTCCCTGAGGTTTCTCCCAGCTACTCCATGCCAGTGAATGGTCAGATTTGACCTTTCCCCCCACAAGAGCCCCTGCCCTAAGTTCTTGTTCCCAAATGAATACTTCCATCTTGAACTCCAGACTCAAATGAACCAGTGGTCCTCTTTTTCTGCAAAATTTTGTTCCATACAATCTCAATGAGGTGCCATTGTTTGTTGTCTCTGTTCAAAATATTTCGTCACTTTTGCCCCAGCCTTCTTGCTTTCCTACAGAAGTCAAAACTTCTGCCATTTTTTGACACACTCTTTGCAATATCTAATATTTATCTCCCAATTCTGTTTAGTTTCCACTGCCACCACTCTGGGCCCAGTTGCCCATATAATAATTGTGTCAGTCTTAATCTTGTCTCCATGCTTTATTTCACAAAGGTAAAACAGAGTTTTTCTGCCTAATACCATTTCAATTATAAAATTTAATTTTTTAAAAAAATATGATGGTGGCTCTAGTTTTTTTCTCAAGCTAGACTTCTCCTAAATCCAGGTTAGGTACAGTCTCAGCAGTTCTGATCTTATCTCTTATTTCTCCCCAAAATGATCTATCTCCTCTTGTTAGTCCAATGACCTCATTAGAATCCCGACACACCATTTTGCAGTCATAACTTTGCTTGTCCCCATCTCTCATAGAAGAGCGTTTCGCCCCTCACTGAACCCTTAAGCATCCTTCAGTGCCCATCTCAGCCTTTGCTCTTCATTCCATGAAGCTCACTGCACAGCCATCTCCCTCTCCCTGAATGCCAGGGGCTTGCTGATTGTACACAGCTTTGGAAACCTGTCATGGGATTAATTGTGTTTCCTTAAAATCTGCAGGTTGAAGTCGTAACCCCCAGTCTCTCAGGATGTGAGTATCTTTGAAGCCAGGGTTTTTAAAGAGGAAATCAGGTCAAGATGAGGTCATTGGAGCTAATCCTACAGGACTGGTATCTTTATAAAGAGAAGTGAAGACCTCCACACATGTGCAGGAGGAGACCGTGGGAGGCTGCAGGGAGCCATCTACCAAGCAATGGAGACTCCCAAGGAAATGGCCCCTGCTGACACCTGGACTCTGAGCCCCCAGAACTGTGTGAGAAAATACATTTATACTGTTTAAGTCCCCCAGTCGGTAGCACTTTGTTATAGCAGCCCTGGAAAACTAATATAAAACCTAATCTCACACTTCTCACCATGTACTATTTTTACCTATGATTTTGTAAAAACGGGTTGGAACAGAAATTTCTGGATGGAGGGGATGATGACTCAGGGCTATTTTAAGAAGTATTTTTAGATGTAGACAGACACAGTATCTTTATTTTATTTATTTATTTTTATGCGGTGCAAAGGATGGAACCCAGGGCCCCACACGTGTGAGGCAAGCACTTTACCACTGAGTCTAGCCCCAGCCCCAGGCCAAGACTCAGGTTTTGATGTCCTGCCTTCTGGTGGGCGAGTCCAATGCTTTAGTGTTGGAGATGCTAAGAGTTTTGCTTCTATTGCAGCTTAGAGACACAGTGCTAAGTGAATAGTAGATACTGAACATGCTTTTGTAAATGAGGTCACCAAACTGTCACCCATAGAAAAATCAATTCCTGAGTCTTTAAAGACAAATAGAAATTAGAAAACCAATAAGACTTTTGAAAGGAAATCCAGGGAAATTCATGAACAATCTAGCGGTGTAAATGTCTTCATTCAAATTCAGAAGTCATAAAAAGTTTGTGTATTTGTCTATTAAAAATAGATGGGGGGCTGGAGTGTTGCTCAGTGGTAAAGCACTCAACTAGCATGCCTGAGGCCCTGGGTTCAATCCTCAGCAACACACACACTCTCTCTCACACACACACACAAAGGAGAGAGAGAGAGAGAGAGAGAGAGAAACTTTCATGGCAATGAATTCAGAGGACACATGATAAACTTGGAAAACACTATTTACAGCACAAATGACAGATAAGAGGGTTGGTGTTTTTAATATACAAATAGCACAACTACAAATGTAGAGACTAAAAAATGGGTAAAAGATACACATAGGAAGTTCAAGATGAGCAAAGTTAAAAAGAAAGTAAGCATGGAAAAGCACCGGAATTAACAACCTGACAAGGAAATATAAATTAAAACAATAATGAAATATCATTTTACTCTAGACACATTAGCAAAGATTAAAAAGATGGATGAAACTTTTGGACAGGGCATCAGGACAAGTGTATTCTCACTAATTGTTGAAAGACATGTTGGCTGTTAGAATCTTTTAGGAAAGCAAGCTATCAAAACCCCAAATACTCCCAACTCAATAATCCTACCACTGTAAAATTAAAATCTCAGTATACAAGAACATTTTCAAAGATATTTACTGCAACATTTTTTCAGAGTGGCAAAATGATGTGAGACAAAGTGAATCTCTAACAATGGAGAAAAAATTATATAATTATTGTAATCCCCAAATGGAATATTATGCAGCCATTAAGATGAACGAATTATAGCTGTACTAGTTGATGTGCAGGGATTCCTGCCAAGTTACTGAATGAGAAAATCAAGCTGCTGAAGTGTTTATATTATGAGCCCATTTAAAAATTTAATGTTGGATGTGTAAGTGCATGAATATACATCTACAGAAAATAGGAAGATACACAGTTTTATAAGTCTTCCCTTGAGGGAAGGGTAATGTGGGTTGGGAGGGAGAATAGGAAAAAAGAGAAAAAGAAAAAAAAACACTACATTAAAATAAACACTGAAATGTATGGCAAGGTCACATTTATGTAAAATTGTAAATATGCATATGGGAGTGTAAATGTTATAGGAATAAAAAAGTCAAAATGCATGGATTTTCAGAATTTCTGATGAGTTTATATGTCTTGCAGAATCTGCAGGAGTGTTTTATTAACTATTAATTAATTATTATTAACTATTTTCCCTTTGCCAGGATAATCTAAAGTGGGGGAATGAATATTCTTAAAGGGTATTTCACTTAAGTATTGCCATGCCAAGTGGGTGGGTAGCCAGGAAATAAAAATTATTGATGAATGTATTCAGCAGGGTCTGATTGCTCTGCTAACATTTCCTTGGATTTTTTTTTTTAATTTTTAAGAGCAAACTTCCCATGAATTTATCAGCATACAAATGTTTCAGAGAAGCATAAGTTTATTTTGCCCTATAATAGCTCTTTGAAATTTTGTTCCATCTGGAGAGTACAAACCCCATCTTTAACATCATTCTAACCCCTTAATTACAAAAGTGACATAAACATTTATAATCACAAATTATCAGTAGTGTATCAATGTTGGCACTAGGAAAATTAGGTTTGTGGTTATTTTGTGTGATGTGCATGATAAATATTAGCTTGCAAAGGTTATAGCCAGAAGGTAAGACATCTATTTATATTGCAGTTCTGGTAATAATTTCCTTAAGTGTTTTAATTTATCAGAAATGTGACTTTTTTATAATGAATTGATAAACATCTCAGTATTTTTCATTGGAAGACAGGAGATAGATTTAAAACTCATTGCCAACATTGGCTTGAGAAAATGAAATTTCAGTATTATTCTCTTTTTAATGATAATTGCACTTTTACTTAAGTATAAATGCAGAGTATAATTTGCATAAATATCCCATGTCTAAATCAGATATTAACAGAAGAGGCCTTATGTTGCTGTATTTTTTTCTTTAAGATATCAATTCTTTAGTCTGTGTAAATTTCCATTTCCTCCTGACAGTCCATGACCTTCAAGCAGTGTAGTGACCTACAGGAAATCTTAGAAGGGAGGAATTTTCATTACTGCATGTGAAAGGCAGACTCGGTCAGTCCTGCTGATGACCTGCCTTTGAGAAGTTGCAGCTTCCACCATTCACCTCATCTGCCCTTCAGCCAGACTTGCACCTGTATACAGGTTCTGAGCTCATGGTGGACACTGAACTTCCAAAGTGCTCCTACGTGTCCTGTGTGGCCTCATCTCCTCCTGGAGATGTCTTCAGTTCTCATGGTTGCCTTGGATTTGACCTTTTGCTTCTCCAGTGTAGTACCTTTCTCCTGAGTTATCTGAGGTGAAGGGTTAAGGGTAGGGTCTTGTCCTGCTCCGTGTCCTCAACACTCAGGGGATGCTCTACTGTTTAATGGATGTGACTCATTTTCTCACCTTCTCAATAGGCAGCTCCCAGCTCCCACCCCATTCTGAGCTGTACTATCCATTGCTCTGGCTCTTTTTTTCCTACTAACTGAATACCAGTGCCCCAGGACCCACTTACACCTATCCTCGGGCTTTCAGCTTTTTGCTACTTTGTAATTGGGTACTTTGCACTAATATTTAAAACCTTGAAAACAGCTTTAGGTTTTATAATTACTCTCTTAGGTCTGCATAAGGGGCTGCCTTCTGCCTCCTCCTCACCTCTCTTTGAGCATAGATACAGAAAAAAGAGGAGAGAGCAGCCTTGTCTGGAGGGTAGGAAGAGACACAACCTCTGGAAGATCACTTGTCTCTTGGAGACATCACTACATATCAGCTATCTAATTCTGTCACCTCCATTGGGTTGAGGTCATGCACTAGAGACCTCAGAGACTAGTTAGTCTTGTTCTAAGCCATGGGTTAGATCCCACTCTTACTCCCAGGGGTCTTTCACATAAGTGAGTCATCAAAAGAGGGCAGCACAGTGGAAGCATATGGGAATGCCCACCATGATGCAGATGGGGTCTGGAGAAAGCCATCTTTGCTGGGGGCAGTGAGCTGTCATGCTGAGCACTGTGAATGCATCTCTGACCTTCCATGGAACTGAGGATATAGTCACACACACTCACACATACTAATCATGCTTACCTGCTCGGAGAACAAGGGGAATTCAGGAGTGGTATTTAAGACCTCTAACTACATCTTGGTTCTTTTTCAAACTAACATTGATCTTCATTTATCTGAAAAAATGTTTGAATATATAGCCTGAGACTTTAAACACTTATGTTCTTTTTCCTAAAGAGTCAAATGTTAAAAATTATTTGTGACTATTCACAATCATTTTCTTAGATTGGTCTTCTAAAAACACAGAACGGAAAAATGTTCTTTGATGTTAAACGTGTAACATTCAGTTTTTGCTTCCCTCTCCTCATACCTTATCACACACAGATAAGAGTTTTTGGTTCTTATCAAGGTGAGGTGACACCAGTATTTCCAAAGCTAGCTAATCCTAGAAATGGTAAAGGACTTGCCTGTGAACATGCCTTTCATATACAAACCAATCAATACAAAGCCTGCATCCCAACCACCAAACTTTATCCAACCCTCACACACCAAGCCAGGATTTCCCCCTGCCTTAATCAGCCCAGGGAGAGGTGCTGGACAACTAGAAACCATCTCAGTAGCCCAAACCCAATAAAATCTTTCAGACTATCAAAACAAACAAACAAACAAAAAAGCCATTATTCCTAATTGGAGCACCTCTCATCACATGCTCTAAGCTGGCTTAGAAGAGCTTCTGGGAGAGATGTCAAGCAAGCTTCTAGTGGTTTGAGACAGTTTGGTAGCAAAGATAAAGATGACATAATCGGAGATGATGCTCTAATCTTATCACACAGGGCTGCGGAAGCTCTGTACCGGGTTGCAATGACATTAATCAGATTCTTAATTTTACACGAAGTGAAGTCAGTGAGGGGTGGAGAGCATCCACACAGCTGCAGAGTGAGCACCTTCTTTTCACTCAGCCATTCAACTTTTCTAGAACTCTTGTTAATGAACCACAGGAAGACTAAGCTGGTTTATTTACAGTATTCCAATTCCCGTCCTGCAATATATTATCCTGTAGTTAGATTAGCTAGCAGTTTGCTAAGGTTATTCTTTGAAAAATTAATTTTAAGGGCTGCTAATATTCCCTATATGAATGTGTCACTGCTTATTAATCACTCTCTTATTGTCCAATTTTGCTTCCTGCCATGCATATGAATTTTCCTTTTTCAGTTTATTTCCTTAGGCTATGTTCTCATAAGTGGGTTTCCTGGGTCAATGATGTAAACTATTTCAGACCATTGTTATTATTATTTTTTACATTGCCGAATCACTTTTCAGGATGTTGACTCTTTACAGTCCTACTATGATGTTTGGAAATAATTAAACAAGCACATTCTCATCATTGTTAAAATTTTTTTTTTGTACTTGCCATTTTGATAAGTAAAAAATAGCAACTTATTTTAATTTGTATATCTTTATTCTTAGAATATTGTCATCTGCAGTTCTTCTTCTATAAGCAAATTAATGTCTTGTGTGCGTTTTCCATTAGAACGAGTGCTTTTCCTAATAATCTGTGAGAACTTTTTTCTGTTATACATGTCGACCTTTTGTACGTTTGTTCCAAACATTTTAACCAGTTTGTCTTCAGCTCTTTAAACCTTTAATGAGCCTTTTGAATCTCTAGGTTTTAATGTTTGTGCAATCTAAACCTTTCACTGCTCTGCTCTGTAATTCCTTTCATTATTTCATAGGTTTTGTCTTTTGCTAAGCACAGATCATGAAATATTATTTATAGAATTGGTCTCTCTTGGTTCATGCCTTATCTTTAAATGATTAGTGCATGTGGAAAATATTTGGGTATTCAGCATAATGTAAGAATGTATCTTCTCTCTTCTCCCCAAATAAGAGAAAATTTTAAGCATTATCCATTTATTTCTTATAGGGAGGTACCTTTTTGTAAGGGGCAGTTTTTGTGTTTTTTTTTTTTTTTTGATAAAAACACGTTCCAAATTTAGGGCTCCTCTCATTAATCTGTGACTAATTTTTATAACAAAGGCCTATGCTTTTAATTATTATTGCATTATTTTACTCATTTTACTAATCAAATAAAGTCCTCATTTACAATTATTATTCCCCTCCCTGAAATTTGCAAACGATCTTTAGAGATTTTGAATGCAATTTATTTTAAAGCTAGAAATTAATTTTGGAGTGGTCATGTTTACAGTATGCTACCTTCCAATCAGGAAACACAATGTATCGTTCCATCATGCACCTCTTTTTTTTTTTTTTTGTCTCTTTTTTGTGATTTTCTTGAAAGCTTTATTAAAAGATTTTATTTTTGCAATGAGTTCTTTTACCATGACACATTTTTTGGAACAAATATCTGTGCAGATTTCTATCTTTACTGAATTCTATTGCTAGTCCAAATCATTACTTTGGTTCATTCTTTACATTTTTACGACAAAATTCATATTGTCTAGTAATACTGCTATAATCCTATCTTTTCCTTTTTGTTAGGTATGATTCTCAGAAACTCCTCTTTACTGACTTACTGCATCAACTACAAATTCCCCCAAATAAGAAATATCATGTTTTTAGCTTTTTTTTTTTTTTTTTTAAGTACTGGGGATTGGACACTCAACCACTGAGCCCTATCAACCAGCCCTATTTTGTATTTTATTTAGAGACAGGGTCTCACTGAGTTGTTTAACACCATGCTTTTGCTGAGACTGGCTTTGAACTTGAGATCCTCCCACCTCAGCCTCCTGAGCTGCTGGGATTACAGGTGTGCACCACTGCACCCAGTTTATTTCTAGCATTTTTGTCTTAATCCTGTATTTAATGGAACTGCTTCTAGTGTTTTACAGTTAATTATGATGCTGACATTTAATTTAGGAATATACCTTTCATATTGCCAAAGAATATCCTATTTCTAGTTTAGTAAGAGTTTTGTGTTTCATCAGTATTAGGCGTTGGACTTTATTGAAAACTATACCTGCATTTATCAAGATGACTTTTTTTGACCTTTAATATAATGTTATATTCACATGTATTATTTAGACAGTCTCTTTGTTTTTGTTTACTTATTTATTTAGTGGTACTAGGGATTGAACATAGGGGTGCTCTACTACTAAGCTATAATCTCCAGCCCTTTTATTTTTCATTTTGAGACAGGGTCTCACTAAGACCTTAGTGAGACTGCCATCCTCCTGCCTCAGCCTCCAGATTGACTAGGATTATTTGGATAGTCCTTTAAAGTACTATTGCTTTCCACCAGCTAATACTATATTTAAAGAGTTTTTTTTCTAAATTCATAACTGATATTAATCTAGCTTTTTTTTAAAAAACGTTGTTTCTCAGACTTTTGTTATAAGATGTATGAGCTTCATCAGATAAATCACTTTCTATATTTTTCTTAAACAGATTACCTAGCATGGAAATTATCTGTTTTGTGAATACTCGAATGCATTTGCCTAAGTACTACACATCCTTGGAAACTATTTTGGAGGTAATTTTTTGACAGATTGTCATATTTATTGCTTCTTTGAAATTTATATTCCATCCTCACATTTTTTTTGCTAAACTGTATTTATTGCAAGCAATATTTTAATATACTCAACTATCATTGTAGTAATCTTCTTCTAATTTCTAATACTTTTGGATTCTTTTAAAAATAATTTGCCAGGACTTTGTCTATTCTTTTATTTTTATAAACATTATCTTTATTTAGTAACTGTATTTATGTATCATCATCATTTTTTCCTTTTCCAATTTTTCCATAATTTCTTAGCTTACATCTTTTTATTCACATTTCTTTGCTCTCAATCAACAATAAAAATATGTAATAAATTGAATTTTCCTATCAAATTAGGAAAATTCTGGCTCCTACCACTTAAATTAGATCTGGCTACTTCTCATTCATAGTTTTAATGTATGGCTATTCTTTTATTTATTTTGAAATAAGTTATAATCTAATTTATTTACTTTGATTTGTAATTTGCAGATTTGTTTTTACACTTCTATGTTGTATCATGATCAGAAAAAGTAGCCTGGTTCAATTCTGATTTTGGGGAGTTTGTGGACTGACCCAGTATGTCTAGTTAAAAGGACAATTTCTAAAATACACTAGATATTTTAAAAGAAGATATTTTCGTCTAGCAACAAAACTATAAATACTCTGTAGATGAACTTGCCTTACTGGCTCTATTATTTTAAATTTGCCATGCAATTTCTCTTTGACTTGAACTTGTTTAGCGAAGACATATGGTATCAAAATATGCAAATCAAAACTAAAATTTCTGTTTCCAAGGCTGAATGACATTGTTGGCCTTTGTGCATGTGTGCAATTTTTTTTTTATCAGAATTTAATGGTAACTTTGGAAAAGACATTTGTTTCATTGTTTTCCTGCTTCTATGTTAATTCCACACCCTCTGTAGGTTAGAAGAGATAAAAATTATGGAATAGTGAGAAATAATTTGGATTTAAAAAATTAAGTTGTTTCCACCTAAGTTTAAGTATTTTGTCTGAACTAATTCAGTCAGTGTCAGAAATCCATAGTTTATAGCGTGTAAACTTACATAAGGCAAATTGCTTTTATATAATTAGTAATTAATAAAATTATGATAGAAAAAAATGAATGGTTCATAATGAAATTATGAAGTATGAGTAAAACTTTTTCTCTTTTAAAGAGTTTTGGGGAATTAGTAATACTACTTATGTAGGAAGGGAGGTAGCAAATAAACTTAAGAAGATACGAGTTCACCAGAGGCATATTGATGCAGGAAGCAATATAACTTCTGAAATCTCTTTACTTTCTACTCTTCATGAAAAGATATTCCTAGAAAATAGGTAGCTCACCATTATCTGAACTCCCCGGCTTTCACATGTGGAGTTTTTGGTACGTGTGGAGATGCATTCTTGTACGGTTTGAAAAATACATTTCTAGATGCCAGCATTACAATCAAGTGATAGGAATACTTTAAAGCAGATCAAATCTGTACCATAATAACTGAAAATGCCAGGGCCATTTTATGAATCTAAGCATAACATAAACATTTCAAAATAAATAGAAAATTGCTATTTTTCACCTTGACATTTACTTGAAAGCAACATAAAAATATTTCCATAGGATCAACTATATGTGTACATGGAAAGGGACTGCTCTGACGTGGTATTGAACTTACTGATGATATTGTGTAAATGAAGCATGGGAATTACACCAGCATCCTTATTTATTCACCTTGCAACCCATTACTTTCAGCCTGTTGGATAATCAGACAATGAGAAAGAGAATGGGCTTTTGTGCTACCAGGGTTTATTTATCTTGTAATTAGTCTTTTTTTTTTCCTTTCACAATTGCTAACACAAATCGCCAGGTGTACCATAATTAAGAAGGGAAACATCCTACAAAGGAGAACTCCGCAGGGAGATCATGCAATGCAGGTGATGTCAATACAAACAGAACAGCATTTGTTAGGGTCTGTGATCATATACCCATGCCCTAATGATCACCCTCCCATACTTATTTCTCTCAATGAAAACGCAGGTGAAGTTGGCTCCTACTGTTTTCAATTTGTAACAGTTACTTCCAAACAGATAAAATAAGTTCATAAATTTATTTTTAAATTTCATTAGTGCTTGGCTTTCATTTGGATATAATTTTACCTGACACTTTAACAGATTTAAACATATATCTCACTGAAAGAGTCCCTTATAAAAATAAGGTTACAGTTTGTTAAACGTAACAAACTTTGAAAATTTTAATTTATCCTCTTGTATTATCCATGTTTTCTAGGGCTTTTTAAAAAAAATAAGTGGTAAGATTTTCCAGGTCATTTAAAATAATTCAGCCAAGGCTTATTGAGTTCTTCAAAACAGAGTTGGGTATAGCAAATACCAAAGATGCCTGCAGATTTTTCACAGACATGAGATAAATTTAGGGGCTTGTAGGCTATTTTAATGACAGTTACTTGTAAGTGAATTTGATTCTGGTTTCCCAAACTAAATATTTCCTAGGGAGGTATAGTTTTCCAGGAAGTATGGTACTGCTGGAATGACTTTGTTGAACTTGTCTTAACACATCAGCCATTCACCTGCATCCTTCCTCTGCAGGTGAGGGCAGCTGCTTGCTTTGCAAGGTTCCCAATTCTGTGATTAGAACTTCTGATTAACTAAGGAGATACCCTATCTATATGATACCCTATCTATATAAGACCTCTTTTCTGACTAGAGGAGTTTAAAAGCAGATAATATAAGAAAATGAATGAGAACATAATGCTACACTCTTTGTGTGATAAAAACAAATTAAAAAATCTTACTTCACTGGCCACTCAACTTTGCTCCAAAATAGTGTTTGAAGGGAATTAAGCAACTTTCCAGCCAATTAGTAGCACTTATTTAATGTCACTGTGCAATGAAAAAGAATGAGTATATAGTGATCCTGCTTGCAAAAGACTGAAAATCTACTTGAAGAAAAAAAAGCTAATATATATATGAAAAAATCGTTGAGGATAAGTACATGCAGATTTTGGTACTGATAATCTGTTTCCTCCAACAATTGTGCATCTAAATAACTTTTGGGAAGTTCGAGATGCCTGTGAGGTGTGTAAAGACAATTGTGGGAAAAGAACTAAAACTGCAAGAATCTGGAATGGGTGATGGGAATTCTTAGTTTAAAAGTTGAAAGAAAATAATCAAGAAGGTGAAAGACCTCTACGATGTAAACTACAGAACATTGAAGAAAGAAATAGAAAAAGACACAGAATATGGAAAGACCTCCATGTTCATGGATAGGCAGAATTAATGTTTTTCAAATGTCCATACTACCAAAAGCAATGTACAAATTTGATGCACTCTCCACCAAAATACCAATAACATTGTTCACATAACTAGAAAAAACAGCCCTAAAATTTACCCAGAATAGCCAAAGGAATTCTTAGCCAAAACAGCAGTGCTGGAAGCATCATAAAACCTGCCTTCAAATTATACTACAGAGCTATAGAAATAAAAATTGCCTGGTGCTGGCATAAAACAGATACATCGACCAATGGTACAGAATAGAAGACACAGAAACACACACACAGATATGGCCATCTGACCCTTAGCAAAGGTACCACAAGCACACAGTAAAGAGAACCTTTTAAACAAATGGTGCTGGGAAAACTGGTTATCCATATGTAGAAGAATGAGACTAGACCCTTATCTCTCACCCTGCACAAAAATCAACTCAAAATGGATCGAAGACCTAGAAATTAGACCAGAAACTATGCAACTTCTGGAAGAAAACATAGGGTCAACACTCCAAGAGATAGGCACAGTCAATGACTTTTTCATTAGGACCCCCAAAGCTCAGGAAATAAGGCCAAGAGTTAATAAATGGGATGGCATAAAATCAAAAAGCTTCTGCACAGCAAAGGAAGCAGTTAAGAATGTGAAAAGAAAACCTGCAGAATGGGAGAAAATCTTTGCCAGCTACTCCTCTGAGGATTAATATCTAGAATATACAAAGAACTCAGAAAACAAAAAACCAACAACCCAATTAATGAATGGTCAAATGAACCAAACAAATACCTCTTAAAAGAAGAAACACAAATGGCCAACAGATTCGTGAAAAAATGTTTAACATCATTAGCAATTAGGGAAATGCAAATCAAAATTACAAGATTACATCTCACTCCTGTCAGAATGAGAGTAATCAGGAACACAAACAATAATGAATGCTGGAGAGATTATGGAGTAAAAGGAACATTTTCATGCTGTTGGTGGGATTGTAAATTAGAACAACCACTATGGAAATTAGTATGGAGATTTCTTAAAAGAGTAGGAATGAACCATCATATGACCCAAATATACCACTCCTTGGTATTTATCTTTAAGAATCAAAGTTGTCATACTACAGTGACACATGCATACCCACGTTTATAGCAGCACAATTCACAATAGCCAAATTATGGAACCAACCCAGGTGTCCATCAACAGAAGAATGGCTAAAAAAAATGTATATATACACAATGAAGTTTTATTCGACCATAAAGAAAAATTAAATTATGTCATCACAGGAAAATGGATGCAACTTGAGAACATTATGGTAAGCAAAATAAGCCAAACTCAAAAGGTCAAAAGTTGTATGTTTTCTTTCATATATGGAAGCTAGAGAGAAAAAAGGAAAAGAACAGTGGTGGCGGTGATTCTTTTGAAAATGGAAAGGAGATCAGTAGAGTAGAGGAAGGGGACCAGGAGAAGGGGGAAGAGGGGAAATACTGGCAAATGATATTGGCCAAATTATGTTGTTATATTCTGTGCATGTACACATATGTAACAACAAATCCCACCATTATGTACAACTATCATGCACCAATAAAAACATGGAACAAAAAAAATGTGGACAGAAGATAAGCAAACATAGACTGTTCTTAAAAGATCAGAAAATCTAAAACTTAGGATGGAATTTTCCCATCCTGAGATAAAGCTACACAACCAAAGGTACAATCATGAATTTGATTCTTTTGTAAGGATTAAATATTAACCAAGCAATATCTGGTCCAATTTCTGACCTTGATTTAAATTCTCTGGCCTATATTTTATAGTGAATGTTTATAAGCTATTCAAAATTTTTAAAATAAGCATATCATTAAAATATATAAATATAGATTATAATCACAGATATTGGGGATAAATCTCCTCAAAACGGGCCCAATGATTATATCCCCCTTTCCTTTGGTGTCTTTTCTAATATTTAAATAACATCTTGGAGAATTCAATTAGGAACTGTTAACAAGTAAACAATTTCATGGACATAGTTTTTTTCTTGCTCTCTCAGCATCATTCTGCCCAGACCCCATCTTGCACTGGCCTCTGAGGTTCCAGGCTCCCTGGCCATCCTCCATGTTCTTTGGTTGCTCCTCTTTGCTGGTTCTCTCTACCTGCCCTGCCCATGTCTGAGCTCCTGTGTTAGGTCTCCTTCTCCCTCCTCTTCCTGTTTCCCCTCTTTTCTCACTGTAGGATGCTCTGCAAGATCCTATCACTCCATGGCTTTAGTTACCATGTCAGTGTCCACCTGCCTACTTGAGAGGTTTGAATGAATCAACAGCTTCTCTCACTTGACATACCTTGAACCCAACCCACAGCCCTGTTCTTCATCTTATCCTTCCCACTTCAGGTATGCCTAGCTGATCACCTTGACTTGCCCCCATCTCATGCAACCTGTCACAAATCCTTTGTGATCTATAGACTGATCACCTTGAAACTACCGTCTTGACTACCACCTCATCCAGACTGCTATCTTCTTGTGCTGGACTTCCACATTTCCCTTCATCACAGTCAAATTCTATTCATGTAATGTGATCAGAATGATCTTTTTAAAAAATGCAGTTGTCTACATATAGCAAAGTTACATTCTTCACCACTACAGTTCAGATTCACAAAAATGTAACTTAATTTTACTAAAATGAGACTTAATTTCTACTTCTTAGGGCTCATCTCTACTTTCTAGCATTATTTTGAACAAATCCAAGTTCAACTCAGCTGCTTTCAATTGTCTTAGTGTCTGAGTAAACTTGGTCATTTTTGATTTCTCACCTTCCCATTTCTCAGTCCCGGGCCACATCAAAGCTGGGGGTCGGGTGGAGGATTTCAGCAGCTCTAAGGCTTAACGAGGCAGGGACACCTGCTCTGTAGCCATTTTGGGTTGTTCACCAGCATCTGCCAAGTGACCTGTCCTGTCTAGTCTCTGGTCACTGGCATCAATGACATCTTCCCTTACTCACAGGTTTTGGGATGTCAGCTCCATTGGGGTCCTTCTGTGCCTTCTGGCTACTTTAGACTTTCTCTGAGGCACTTTCTCTGCTACTCATGGGCACTTAGGACAATTAGATGTTTGCCAATTTAACCTTCAACAATTATAGTAGAACATGTAACCTCTCCACATATTTGGGAACAAAAAGATTCTCCCTCTAAACCTGAAGGGTTAAAGAAATGTTTCTGAGTTACGATATTTTTCACTTAAGCTAATAATGGATTTTTGATATTCTTCTTAAATCCATTAAAAAAAAACAATGTAAGATTGAAGGAGAAATGAATTGATTTGATATTCTAGTGCCATTCTGCTGCTTCTCAGGCCTATTCAAAGTCCCTGGGAAGTTCGAAAGCGATAGCCAGGTCACACACCCACACACCTACAGCCTCCACAACCTTCCAGGACCATGCTTCCCACTTCCACCTCCCCTTTTCAGCCATGGATTGGGATGAGTGTGGACTGTATGAGCTACTTTGCAAGGGTCCTTCCTGGCTTCCCCTGCATCCCCACACCTCTGCACCTCACTGCCCATGCCTACCAGCATAGCCACATATTCAACCAAGTGGGAACCTGCAGTAGATGCCCTCCTCCTCCGCCTAGTCACAGGTCATGTGCCTTGGGGCAAGGTCAAGGGCAACAGCCAACCTAAAGACCTCTGAGAGCTGACTTGCTAAATTCTATTCTTTACAGCAAAAGGTTCTGGCCAGAACCAGAGAGTAGGAGAGCAGCAAGGGCAAGTACCCAAGTGCCACTGGGTACACAGTTTTTGTTGTTTGGTTATTTTTAAAACTTTGCCACAATTTTTGACTTGAAAAGCAATATGGCAGGGTAACTGATAGAAATATTAAACTACTTCTCCCTCCTCCCATACCAGGAAAATAGCCAAGCTCATCTTAGTATTTTTTGCCTCAGAGATTTTGCAAGGAAGAAATCAGAAGCTGCATGAGGCTTCTGATATCCTAAGAGTCAAACTCATTGCAAAGATGGTGTCCAGAAAGCGGAAGGCCTAAAAGAGAGGGAAAACAAATGCAGATTCTTCCAGAAGAATCTCCCAGAGATCAGCAGGGTTCACATTAGATGGGAATTCTGAAGTTTTGAGTGGCAATTGATATGGAGCTGATCAGGCCACAGAGAGGGGACCACCTGGAACATGGCAGACACAGTGAGACTCCAGACCTCCCGTTCCCAGGTGCAGCCTGCAGGTATGGGAATAGCAGAGATTCTCAATTTGAAGGGGTCACGGAGGCCAGCAGGGACAATGGGTATCCCAACAGTAACTCCACAGACAAATGGCTGGTGACTGCAGACTCTACCTGATCCTCCAGTGGCCTCCCTAGGCCTTTGCACAGCCCTCTGGTCGGGGGGGTGGGTAATCAATGAGACTGAATTCTTCACCACTTTAGTCTGGTGCAGCAGGGGCAATGTGTGACTGAGGCTGATCAGAAGAAAACTGAATAAAGGTATTTCTTGTATATCCGGGTTTGCACGTCTGCACAGAGATCTGCACTTTCCACACTATACTCAAGTTTGCTGATGTTGACCAAAGAAATAGAAATATTTCATGTGTTTGTTTTCTCTTATTGATCCAAATCCTACTTTCTCTAAGCCATTGCTTGTGTCATATGACAAGTTCTAGTTAAAGTGTATAAAAGAGAAAAAAAGAAAAAAGAAAAAGAAGGAAACAGGAGAAGAAAGATGTATGAGAAGGTAGGAGGTGGGTAGAACATTCTGGAAAAATGTGTATATTATAAGAAATGGAGTGAACAAAATTTCCCTGGAGACAGAACATAGTCATCTCAAATCCACCGTATAATACAGGTGGGAAACTAATAAAGTATCTGGCATTTTCTTCCCCTTTAGAAAGTTCTGGTTTTATTGATTTTTTTTTTTTTTTTTTTTTTACCTGAGAGGCAATCCTGAGAAGAAACCCGTCCATTAACTGGCTTACAGGGACCAATGCCCAGATAAAGTGGCTTCAGTTGCTGTGACAAAATCATTTCATTCATTTTTTTCTGCAGAATGAAATATTCTTCAGATAACTTCGATATCTAAAAAGGTGATGTGTCAGAGCAAATCAAGAGAAAGAATACTTAGAACTCCACAGGAACATGGGGGTCTGCTCAATTCCTTACTGACACGCCCTGCCACTCCCACGCTCTTCTTTCTCTAGAACCCACTCTGGCTCTTGCACCAAGGTCTGATAAAGTCCTCACTTAACACAACTTCCCCCTTTGTTCTACTTACTCATCTCACATTTCTTATGAAAAAACTGCCAAACATGTCATGCTACCATGCAGCATGCCATCTTGATCAAGTCCTCCCTGGGGTTCCTGAGATCTGGCATCTGCCCTTAGCATTCTGCTGGGATTGCTTTCTTGCTTCTATCCTGAGGAAGTCCTGTGCTGCCTCTCTCTATGCTGAAGCTCCCTCCTTTTCTTTCCAGCCTTCTTAGCCTGACTCTCTTCAGGGCAACTCTCTTCTAGAGAGTTTCCAACCCACCCATCTTGTTTCTGTCTCATCTGTATTCCAGCTCTGTTAACCTGGCTGTCCCACTAGGGACAGTCCTTCTTCTCTGTCCTTCTTCTCTGCCTGGGTGGAGCACTGAATCCACTCCCATGATGTCATTAGCCAGCCTCTGATGGATGAATTGGTAATTCTTTTCAGTGTCTCAGTGGCACAGCAGATCTGGATTTTAATCCTTGATTTGATCTTTGGAGTCAGCAAATTTAGGCACCAAAGAAAGGAGGGATTGCATGTTTGCAAATTCACTATTTCTAGGTGCTTAAAAGAAATAAAATAGGGGCTAGGTAAATTAATCAGTGGCAGATCTCCATTGACAACCAGAGGCTGGAGATGTTAGGCCTTATCTGTAGCACTAAGGTGGGGACCAAGGGCAATTATTGCATTTTTCATGGGCTAAGCTGCCACCAGAGACAAAGGAAGATTTTAGGGACTCAGGGATATTAGATAATCCTTCCTTGAACTGCCCTATTATGATATTTCTTCTTATTTTATACACCATTGACTACCCTGGGAATTCATGTATTTTAGAGGTCATCAAGTTGAAATCTTTCACTTTGCAGGATAAAATAAAAGTGCTAACAAAGTCATTTCCTTCAGGTTAATACCTAGAAAGAGCAGGAACTGGAATAGACATTAATAGGAACTGGTTTCTGTATCTCTCCATAGTACTAATTTATCATAAATCCATGTATGCCTTTAGAAGCCCTAAAACCTACCGCTTCCTATGCTCCTCTCTAGGTCAGTGGAGACATACCTGTGGGTGGCATGAAATAGTCTTCAAGAGAGAATTTCTTGTGTTTTTTTCTTTATAAAATTTATTGTCTATGATCTGCTTATTGTCATGAGAGTTTCATCAAATACATACCTTACTATGGTTACATATCTCATTTTAACACCTAATTATGTCTTTTCAACTAGAAATTGAGGCAGGGAGAAAGAACAGACTAGGGGGCTTACAAAACTTATCTTAATTTTTTGTACCAGTAACAAAAGTTCTCACAGAAACATGAAATTTTGCATCATTCAATCCCAGCCTTTTAGAAGCTCTATAAGCCAATCTCCAGTATCCTCATTACATGAGATTTCTATCACATTTGGTGCTATTTTTATCATAGTAAATTGTTTTAAAAGTTTACAGCTATTTATTTAGTATAATCCTTGAGATTTTATTGAAAAGGTCTCACCCACAGAAGAAACAATACACTAGCTATTGATTATTCATTTAACGAAGCTATTGGGTCATTCCCAGAGATTTATACTAGTAAATAAATTTGTTTATTTACATACCTGTTTTGAAAATATTGCCAAATCACAGGCTGCTTTTTCTGAAGATGCTTTTGAGTGTCTGCCTTCTGTCATCTTGATGTTGGGGGTTTCCTCATGTTTTGTGAGACAGGAATGCACACTGCAGGTGTTTCTTGCTACTTCGGCTGGTGTTGCAATAATCTCTTGATTCTCAAAGGAAGGAGACATCCTGCCCTTCCTTAGTTGCTGCCTTTGCTTAAATCCCCGGTATTGGCTCTGAATGAACACAGCGGCTTTGTTTTCTTCCTGGTCTTGGATTGCTGGTTCCATGGGCCTCTCTTTGACTGCCTTGTGTCTCTGATGGCCTCTCTCCTGGCTGCCCAGGGATGAGCTCTGGGTGACTACAGATGTCTTTTCTCTTTCCTTGCTATTTGCATTTTGAGAAACTGACCTCTGGCTAAGACTAGGTTCCAAAGTCTTTTTAAAGGAATTCTCAGTCTCAACTGACCAAAGTCCTGGGTAGCTGGGCCTTTCTGATGTGGCCCCCTTTCCCAGATATGCTGCTTTTGATTCTTCAAAATTCCTTTCCTCGGTGTACCTCTGATAGTGACTCTGGATCATGGTGTTCTCCTCCCTTGTCTTTATTTTGTTTTCTTCTTGGTCTTTGATATACTTCTCTTTGGGGCTTGCTTCTGCCCAAGGGTCCCCCACAAGGTACTGTTCTTGATTGGCCTCTTTCCCATACACATTATTCACTTTTTTCTGAGTTTGATGTCCTCTTTTGTCACTCTCAAGAGCATTAGTGGCTTCCCCTTCGGTTTTGAAAGTAGAAGTCTTCCCTACCAAGAGACTGCCTTTATTATTTGGAGCTGGAATCACTGTTTCATTAGTAGATACTGAATTTTCTGTCCATGTCTTTGCAAAAGATTCCCTGTGCAAAACATATTAGATTTGATACATGATGATACTAAACTGGAGCTTACTACTTTTTTTGGCAATAACTACCAGTCATATAAGGATGGGAAAAAAACCAAAGGAACAAAAAGAGCTCAAAAAATTTTTTTTCAAGTCACAATAATCAAATGCTTCCCAAAATGTTCTCTGTACTCTCTTCTGACAACTATGGTTCCTATTCAAATAGCAAGAAAACCACTTTCAGCTTAGAGGCAGATACAGGTAAGCACACAAAGAACCATATCAAAATTCTAGGAATTTATCTGCCTCCAAATATATTATTTTTTAGAACAAAGTGCCCACAGTGCTAAGAGGGTGTGGAAAACATGCCTAGTTTTGAGACCAGTAAGCAGAGTATGTACCTGAGGCTCCTGGACTCTAGTTTAATAACCGCTAAGAATCTTGATCACAGGAAATGGCTTGCAAAATTAAAGCTAGAGCAGTGTCCTTGATACAGCTCATGATCATGTAGTTTCCAGTTGTTGCTTTGCCAATATCCTTTAAAAAACTGATTTCACCTTAACTTGAAGATAAGGAGATAAGGTCTTCTTTATATCCCACCCACCCCAACCCTCCAGCCAAGGTCAAAACCCTCACAAGAGCAATGCAGCCATGAAAAAGGCATTTAGGGGAGTTAGAAAATCATAACTTGACATTCTAATACCTCTCCCTGCTCTTTGGGGGGCTTTTGCCCAACACTTTCATATCAGCCTGGGAACACATGTGAGTTTTGGTCTTTTGAAATCTGGTTGTGAAGAAGGACTCTTCTTTGAGTCAAAGGTGGAAAAAACATCTCCTGGGACTCCATTTTCCTAACACCACTGACCACCTGTTAGGCCTACTCTGGCACCCCCAGGTTTGCTGCAGAGGCATATCAGAATTTTGGAAGAAACAGAAAACTATGTATGAATGAGACCAAGCATGAATCCCCATCATTTCAATGAGTGGCCGTGCTATTATCTTGAATACTTCATCTTAATCAAACTCACCAGAATATTTATATGTAATCAAAGTATGCAGCTAGTGAGAGAAGATAAACATGCAATCTCTAAATGCTGACACTGCAAAAAAAAATCCAAATAAGGCAGTATTGAGACTTCAAGTGCATCTTGCTGGTACTGGTACGACCTTGTACGCACTGCTAAAATTCCCAGGTGCCTCCCATGTCAGTTACATGTCTGAATTCATGCTACAGTACTCCACTATGCATCCCAGGCTAGCACTTGGACAACCTACAGATGTTCAAAGATGCTTCCCAGGAGAACCTTCAGAGCTCCAGCAGGGGAAGGGCTGGTGATGGTCTCTTCTGACACCTGCTGGAGAGGTTGGGAGGGCTCAACCTTTTTCCAAATCCCAAGTGTGCTTTTCTAGGTCACAGGTCAGAGGCTGCTCAATGAAGGGTAAAGGAAAACAGGGCTTCAGGTCCTGCAGGAAAGGAAAGCCAGAAGTCCTGGAGGGCTGAGGGTGCTAGAGAGCAGATCTTAGTCACTGGGTGTGTGCCAGGTGCTCCTGCCTCACTGTCCCTGACATTTCTCTTTCCACTGGCTTCCCTTGACTCTCTGCTTGTACTTTTTCTTAGAAATTAAATTTATTTTAACTGATGAATGAAAACACAAAAATTGTACATATTAATGGGGTACCAGGTGATGTTTAAATACATGTAGCCACTGTGTAATCAGGTAAAATATATTCATTTCCTCCAACATTATCACTTCTTCTTTTTCTTTTTTTTGGAGGTGCCGGGGATTGAACACAGGTCTGTGAGCTGGCAAGGCAGGCACTCTACCAACTGAGCTATATCCCAGCCCCATTATCACTTCTTTATGGCAAAAACATTCAAAATCCTTGTACTTCTTTTATGTCTGACAGCCCCATGAATGTCAAACTCCCCATGCCAGTCCATGTGGGGAAGGTTTCTTATTCACATTCATGTGCTCTAAAGTGGATCTTACATGTAGTAGATGCTTAATAAATATCTGCTAAATTGAAAGCTAATCCCTCTCATCCTCAGAAGATGGAAGCAGATTCGTCTCTAACTGAACATCAGACTTCCTCATTAAATGTAGTATCTACAAGTATAGTTTCAATTCTACAAGTAGCCATTTCTAGAAGTAGTAAAATTGGTGTTTCTTTCTTCCAATCTGTAATCAGTTTACATTTCCCTAGACTCCTGAGATATGGGTGTCACAGACAACACCCATCCTGCTGTCCCTGAGGCATGCATGCAGTCACTTTGAAGTTTGATGGACTGTTTTACAACCAGTAACAAGGAGAAACAAATCACTTGGATGCTACAGGCAAGGATAAAGAGCATATATGTAGGTCTCTGAATACACAAAGAACTGAAGACACCAAATGCCTTTGCATTTCAGATAAACATTTGTGTTTGTCAAACAAGGAAACAAGGGTGGCCTGTGTGACAGAGAGAGAGTGGAGGTGAAGGTGAGGGGGAGAGATGGTAGGAAAACCATCTATGAGATCACTATTGGCATCAGAGTGTTGGGTGAGAGAATATCAGGTGTAGGTGAGTGGGGAGAGGAGGACACCATCTCTCCTTCTATCCCATTCTTTCACCCTTTCTGTGGCCAGTTCTGATGTTAAAGTTGGGGCTGGAATGATCTTGACCTCCCTGGAGAATCAGTTGCTTATCTTTTGATGGATTCAAGTTTCACCACACAGGCAAAATCTAGGTATTTTTCCCCTTCTTAGTCCTTATCATGAAGGCAGGAACCCTCCTTACCCTTCTCCAAACTCCTTGCATATTTAACTCAATTCAGTAGAAATGGGTCATATGTCTTTACCATGATGCTGGAAGCAATTTGATAAGGACTTTGTTTCATTTATCTGTATGCCCACTGCCTAGCATAAAACCTGCTGAATAAATCAGGTGGATCTGCTCAGATGCACTTGGAAATATACATAAGAAGTCTCAGAAGTAGAAAGGGCAGCTGGTGATTATAATTTAGTGGCCACTGACAATATTGGCTCATAATACCACAGAAATGAATGAGTGGGCCCAGGGACATTGTTTAGATGAGGAGGGATATTTGAATGTGGGGAGAGGAAGGGTGATTATCAAAGGACACTCAGTCTTTGGAACAGACCTACTTCCAGAGAGCATCTAGTAGAGGCCAGGGGAGACAACACTCTGGGAAGGAAAGTGTGAGATACCAGTGAACTCCTAGCTAAGGTAAGAGCACAGGGGTGGCCCCTGGGTGTTCACTGACATTTTATGGGTCACTACCTGGTTAGTATGAGAGAGACTGTGAATGTTGTTCTATGACCTTACAGGTTTGAAAAATCTTTATTTCAAAATGGTACAAGAAAGAACATCATCCTACCTCTTACTTGCAGAGTTTTTCTTGTAGTCAAGCTCTTGATCACAAGTCTGGATGGTTGTTCCAGCTGTTTTTTTCATGTTAACCATTTCCTTTCTTTGTTTCCTGGCTAGATGTCCTCTTGCAGCTGAAACATGCAAGGCCCAAAGCAGCATTAATCATAAGAAATAAAAGAGCTGGGGGCTGGGTTTGTGGCTCAGTGGTAGAGCCCTTGCCTTGCATGTGTGAGGAACTGGGTTCGATTCTCAGCACCGTGTATGAATAAATGAATAAAAGTACACGTCTATCAACATTTTTAAAATATTAAAAAACGGTCTATCAACATCTGAAAAAAATTTTAAAAAAAGAAATAAAAGAGTGTCACCTAAATGAACAAGTGGTTTTGACCATCAGTGTCAAAGGGAAAAAGAAATTAAAGATGCCATATAGAACAAGTTTTTATTTATTTATTTATTTATTTATTTATTTATTTATTTATTTATTTTTTAATGGGGTTCGGTAACAAGATGCTCTAGATGCAAGTATAGCAATGGAATCACTGAAGTGTCTTTCATACCCAGGAGAGGACGAAAATCACATTAGAATGATAGAGATGAACCAAGTCAATGACAAAGTTGCTGAAAATTTGCTAATAATTATTTTCCCTTTTTTTGTTATATTCAACTCTTCATGGTGAAAGTCCTTATTATCTTATCATCTAACTGTATGTTTTGGACATTTGGCCAATTATCCTGGGGGCCTGATAACATTTCAGAATTCAGATTAAAAAAATTGTTTTAGCCTGATACAGTGCATGTGTTCCTGTAGTCCCAGTGACTCAGGAGGCTGACAGGGGAGGACTGCCTAAGTCCAGGAATTTGAGACCTGGGCAACACAGTGAGATTCCCCCACACTACCCCACAAAATGATGATTTTATTTTAGAAAGGTAACACTGAGTGATTACCCATTCTGTAACATTCCTCATGTCAGGGCAGCATCCCATAATCAAACGAATGAATACTTCAGTAAAAACAGAATATTTTAACTAAACGGAATGCATACAGAACTGCAAATAACCTCACTTCATATTAGGACATGTTCCACTGCCAAATGATTTAGGAAAGACTTTTTCTGAGAGCTTTGTGCATTTCAGAACAAATTACATGAATTGCATTTTGATGTCTTAGTGAGAAGTTAACAACTTAAAATTCCAAAAGAGATAATGATGACCTGTAATTGATTGACAGAACTGGGACTGGAATGTGACTATTTTGAATGTCAGTTATCTCCCTCTCTACATCAATGTTCTGCAGAATACAGCTACACACCATTTAGAGGATCATAAAATCAACTCAGTGGCCAAAATCTAGCATCTAAAAATGAAATGAAATAGATTAGAATAGAAAATATCAGAGTGTATTGCTTGTAGTATGTGTATATATCGAGTTAACAAGTAAAGCACATTTTATTATGGGTATCCAGTTGAAATTTTTTAAAGACATTTTACCAAGCCACACTGTTTATTAATACATTTTAAGAAGAATTTGTGAAGTATGATGACAGATATTATTTTCCTAGAGCTAATAAAAACGAAATGAATGCCCTTTAACAAAATAAAATTTAATTAAGCTGTCAAAAATTATGGCAAGTGTAACCTTTGGAATGGAGTAGGAAAAATCTTATTGTCTGATGACTTATAATACTGGAATATGATTCTTGGGATCCATAATTAATTCAATCATTTTCCATACATTGTGCAATAGGTCAATTGCGTTTCACTAATCCTTGACAGAAGATTTAAAAGTTATTTTATTTAAAGCAAAAAATTATTTAAATATTAAAAGTGTCAGTCACTAGAACAATCTGATTTAGATTTAACATAGAGAAAATAGCAAGGCAACCCATGCTGGGAGTAAACATACAAGCTACTTGAGAATTGGAAGTTTGTATAAAAGAAATACTAAAAGATCTGACCTCATGCCCATATCAAAACATAACATTATGCTTTGTTATACTGTGAAGTGTTCCGAGTAATTACCTGATTGTATTATTACAGCACTTTCTTTCCTTTTCTGTTGTAATTTTTGGTATCTTCTCGAACCCAAGAAAGCTCTGACACAGGCTTGAATCAAAATGAGCTTGTCAATGGCTTCTTTCCGCATTAGATTTAACTGTTCCACGTGATAATATTTAAGGAACACCTTAAACAAATTAAGAGAAAATGTAAATAAAGCCATGGCACACAGATGGAAAGCAGTCATGTGCTATGCTTTGAAGGACAAATAGGCTGTAAGCGCAATCTCTTTAGGTTTTTGGGAATCACTATCTTTTGCTTCTTTGGCCTGAGTGTTGCTTGGCCAGCATATATTTTTTTTTTTTTTTAAATTTTGGTTCATTGTACACAAATGGAATACAACTATTGTTTTTCTGGTTGTACACAAAGTAGAATCACACAATTTGCGTATTCATACATATACATAGGGTAATGATGTTTGCCTCATTCTATTATCTTTCCTTCCCCACCCCCTCCCCACCCCTCATTATCCTCTATACAATCCATCCTTCCTCCATTCTTCCCTTACCTCCCCACATAGATTTTTACACTTGAAGAAAACCATTTTCTGAGAAAGAAGCAGAAAATGGAAATCATGGTGCTTATTTACAACAGGAAATTTCAGATTCTGTTGGAAGCAATAGTAAGAGTGGAGGATTTGAGCTCTTTTAGCAAAATTTTAGCATCATATACCCTGGGTTAAGCTCATTTTTATTCTTTCAATGAAAAAAAAAGACAAATATGTGTCCCAAGACCAATACAGTTATTTGTTCGGCAACTGTTTATTTAGACCTCTTATGTGTACTTATCTGGTGGAGATACAAAGATGAATAAGACAGGGGCACTGTCCTTTAGGGGATCATAGGGTTGTCAGTGGAGGGTGTAAGGCAGAGAGAGGGATCCAGGTAATAAACCCAGTAAGTCCCAAGTTTTCAATTCTGTGAATATTTCAATGAAACTGACATGGATGCATTAAAATAGGTTGGGAATCATAATCTAGAGTTTATACATACTTTTATGTATATTTTGTATATGTGGAAATATATATTTGTGTATGTATATATACATATATATACACACACATTTTCACATGCTCTAATCATTCACTTGCTTTTTTCAAAAGAATAGAACTCTAAAAATATACTACTTACTTCAAAAGCTATCATAAGTGGTATATTTCTTGCTCAATTTAAGTTTTTGTATGTATCCCACAATATGTGGCTCAATTTAAGTTTTTTCATGTGTTCCACACCTGGGAGGATGGGACTTACATATTAACAATGTCCTCACCAGATCCAAAGCCACCTTGTGGAAAGGACTGCTGACTTTGGATCACTCTAAAAAATTAAAATGACTGGGAACAGAGAAGGGGCCTGAAGGCCTGGTGTGTTCTTCTCATCTAAGAATTTCTAGCTTCCCCATTCTCCCTAATGAAATAAAAAGGGTTTTTTTTTTTTTCCTGATGGATAAATTTACTAATAAAGATCACTTCAAAGAGTTTATTGGATCTATAAACAAAGTCACTTAAATTCAAATTTTATGGCTGAGTCATGACACCTGGTAACCCAGCTTGTAGTTCCATTGAACTTGAAAGCTTGGTACCCATATGCAAATACTTTGATATTATAGATTTTGATGGAATTCAGTTTTAATTGCTGCAGGAGTCTACATGTTAATATATTGAGTCCATTCTGCTGTTGACAATTCATTTAAAATTCAATCTGTTTGAAAAGGTCATCATTTTTTTGCATAGCATTAGAAATGTCCTTATATTAAATACTTTTATCCATGTTAATGAATTGGAAAAGGTGAAGTGGAAAAATACAAATAGCTTTAAAATGCTACTTAAATATCATGCAGAACTGGGATAGCAAAGGGCCTTTTTGCAAGTAAAAACTCCATTTGAAATTAAGCATGTGTTTCAGACCATAAATGATGAGATTTCAGCCTGACGGAATTCATTTTTGTGAACATCTAAAAGAAAACAGTGTGAATAAAATATGTATCTTTTCAATGCCAGAATTTCCCCTGTTTAAATATTAAAGTAAATATGGATTACTGAATATGTAGGACATTGAGTTTAAGATAGATATTTAAAATCCCTTACATTATTACAGGACTAACACCTCATCTGAACATTAGGAAAGTTCTCTCCCAATCCTCTTACCTGCAAGAAACAAAACGAGTTTCTCTGCAAATGTGGAAGTTTGTCTTGGCACTGCTGTAGTGTGTCTGATAATAATTACTTTTAAATGGCCAATTTATGAATATCTCTTCACTTATGCTCAGCCCATTTTGTTATCCTCCCCAGTGAGACATCTGGCATGCCCTAAGATACTTTTCGTGTGCACTGGTACCCTGTTTATTTCCTTATCCTTATCTTGGGATGCTATGAGGATATCTGAAAATCCCAATGCATCTTTTCTCCAAACAGGTACCATCTTATTTCCATCTTCAAGATTGGTTATAATTTTCTACTTTATTCTCCAAGGGATTAAATAGGATACGATCTCACAGGTTCTTAAAGCTAAAAATAAACACACCAATACCAAAACACATACAGCAAGCCCTGTAATAATGGTAAATATTTTACTCCAGATGAATTTCAAAGTTTATAATAGAAGAAAACTTGAGAATCAAAAACTAAAAAAGAAAGAAAAATAGGAATCCTATTGTGATTACTTTGATTCTCTACAGCTTTTTGACTCTATTTGTTGGTGATAAGAATAGGGAAATGATATCAGTCTGTTTTCAATACCATTTGAAGTGAAATATATTCATGATAAGTTTCATTTGCTTTGGATAAATCTTTGAGGTAAATTTTTCTTGTATTTCTTCAAAGAAACCTTTCGGAGAACACAAGTATTTAATTTTGATAAAGGAAATCTTTATGAATTTATAAATTTCTATCTTCTATTTTAAAACAGGATTCATAAAAAGCCATAATATTTTCTTTTCTTTTCTTTTTTTTTAATTTTGTTTTGCAGTTCTGGGGATCAAATCCAGGGCTTCAAGCACGCCAGGCAAGTGTTCTACCACCAAGCTACATCTATCCCTATAATACTTTCAATTACTGTAAAATATAATTCTCAAAAAATCATTGTTTCCCAAGAAAATTACATGGCATGTTACTTTTGTTTTTCCCAGGGCCCAGTTATCAAGGCCGGCTTTTTCCAAAATGGTGGCACAGGTGTCAGGGCTCACAGGGGGCTCTTCACTGGACTTGAAGCAGAGAACATAGTACCTGAAAACAGGAAAAAGGGATGGTTAGTGCCATTCCATGGTCTGACATCTCGGCAGCCTGGTGGCTGCTCTACAGCTTTGTCCTGGGGAGGGAAAGAGAATCCCAGACTAAATGAAGGGAACACTTTAGGAATTCTCTGAGAAGCTCCAAAACACATCAATTCCAGACCAATATAAACTCAAACCAATCTGTTCGTATAAATGTAAGTGTTGGTTTCACTGTTGTGATTGGTTTTCAATGCTGAAATCCCCCATAAAAACTCTTGTCATGCAAAACAAAACAATTTTTAAAAGGAAACTCTCTGGGCACTAGGAGCAGAAGGATTGCAGAGGAAAAGCTTTTATTCTTTAGTCACTTTCCTAACAACACAGAGAGCTGTTCTTAAAATTGGGTGAAGGGATTTAATTCTACCTTACCTTCCCACCACTGAATACACATCTTTCATCATTGTTTTTCCTTGAGTTATAGTGTCTCTCTTGGTGGAGTTTTTTGCTGTTGAATTAATCCATCAACAGTTGAGGGAGGAAGGAAGGAAGGGGTTAATACAGGAAAGAACTGAGAGTCCTGAGGTCCTCAGGCTGAACCACAAAATTTATTGGGGGAAGGGGTGAGTTAAAGGACGGAAAATTAGTTTACACTGTTAAGGATCTCGGGCAAAAAGGAAGGCATTTAGGGTTTTCAGTACTCCCTTATTTTTATTTGATGTCTAGGGTGGGGGGTAAGCTTAACCCGAAAGTTGAGTGGAAATGAAGCAGCAAGTTTTGGTAGGTTTCAAATTTTAACACAGAAATGAGACTGGCTCCTAATCAGTAAGGTTGGACACACCATGTGACTTCTTTAAGTAGCAGCTCAGTGACATTTGTTCTATCCGTACACTTCAGATACATATTATCTCATTTAATGCACATATAAACTAGGTACTATTGTTATCCATCCTACTTGCAGTTGAGTAAACCGAAACTTGAATTAGGCAAACTACTGTGCACAGGTGCTTAGTGGTGAGTGTGGCTGACCTCAGTGGATTCCTAGTGTGAGGGTTCACACTGGAAATAACTACAGTAAAATCTTAGTGCCACAGTGTGGATCTTAGAGGTGGTCCCTCCACCCCTCCCTGCCAAGGTCTGTGTGTAGAAGGCTTGTTCCCTGGAGTGGCCCTGTTGTGAGGCTGTGAAATCTTTAAGAGGTGTGTAAAGGGTATTGGGACACCAGTCCCTTTACTTGTCCTCTGTCCTTGGTTCCCCGGCTCCCGTGAGGTAAATGGTTTTGCTCCAGCTCATGACCATGATATGCTGCCCCAGGCCCAAAGCGATGGCGTCAGCTGATCTTGGACTGAGACTTCAAAACTGTGAGCCAGAAGAAACTCCTTCTCTTTAAAAGTTGATTATCTCAGCTATCCCTTAGCATAGTGTGTAGTGCAAAGTAAACTCAGGTTCTGTATCTTCCCTAAAGACTGTTTTCTTATCACAAAACAGAAGGTTTATCTACAATGGATCAGATACAAAGCCTGAGGAGTTAATTCCGCACCCTGTGAGGAGTGTTAGTCAAAACTAAGGCAGGAGAGAGGAAAGCTATTTAATTCCCACTTACACCCTCACAAGATCTTTGCAAATTGTTCTGCTTTCCTAAGAGTGTATGCCAATTTGGACGACAGCTTTCAAATCAGTGACAGAGAAAAGGTTTAGCCTTTTATTTCTGGAACTTCCTGTTATTCAGAACAGCTATTCACGAGCTTTCTATATACTGAGTTGTTTCCCATCTTCCTTATTTATCATGGAGTAATTTGCTGTTCTATAATAACACAGGGCTTTGAAATATTTTAAAGACTTTATTCTTTATTCGCATTTCTGATCTTCTAAATAAATGTTACTTTCAGGGACAACGTTGTCAGCACCATTGGTTTAGTTATCCTTATGGTCCACATTCTAAAACCATGGTTATTCTAGAAAGTATAAAGTTAGCCTGGCAGTGAAGCCTCTCTCTTTGTAATTTTAATCTGGTTGTTTTCCTCATTTTATTTTCTGTCACTTCCTAACACCCACTCTGCCAATCCAGTCCAATCCAAGTCCTGCTCGCTTCTGGCACACCAAGACCTTCTTGTTTTCTCCACGCCAGATCCCAAGATAGACCCATGTCAGATCCTAGTTTGGGCCCTTCTTAATAACCTGGAGATTACTCTTTCCCTCCCCTTTCCTCCTGTGTGTACCATTCCCTTGGACTTGGCACTTCCCTTGACCTTGCATTGCCTCATTAACTTTCTGTGTCAATATCTCTGATAATTCTAACTGAATTGTCAATTCTTGAAGGTGACATCAGTTTTAAAATTCTTTGTCTCCCATAGTTCTTAGCACAGTCGCTTATTTATACACATACACAAACAAAATCACTGAAATTTAAGGGAGATTATATTAATATTACTTTAACAATATATTAATAATTAAACAAGGCACACTTGTGTTCTCCCAAGACATGTCATGCATGATAATAGGGTCGAATTGTAATTTTAATTTGAAATTTGAAACTCTTGTATCTAGTATTTTTGGACTAGCTGCTTTCAAGGACAGAATGGAGAATTTACATATGGGATAATAAGAAATTTCAGTGCATTTTATTTCCTATTTTGGATACAGAATTGGATCTGGTCTGGAGGGAGTAGTCAATGATTAGATCTGGCTATTTGTATGAATTCTAAAACTTAAAGTTTTAAAGTTGGTCTTA
The DNA here is from genome assembly GCA_020662805.1 of Glaucomys volans. NCBI lineage: Eukaryota > Metazoa > Chordata > Mammalia > Rodentia > Sciuridae > Glaucomys > Glaucomys volans. Next base: position 534,613 of record JAJEJO010000608.1, on the reverse strand, counting down.
AAGTACTATAAAAATTCTTAATGTTCAAGCTACCATATTGACATAATTTTGATATCCACCATGAAAAAATGGTAGGGTTTTCTTGATTTCAAAGCATTCCAAATGACTACCTTTCTTTCCTTTTCCAGGTCTGTAAAGAAAAAACCATGAATTACCAAAAATATGAAAGTCAACAGAAAGAATTAGAATTCTCAATGGGTGCAATGGAGCACGCCTGTAATCCCAGTGGCTCAGGAAGCTGAGGCAGGAGGATCATGAGTTCAAACCCAGCCTCAGCAACTTGTCAAGACCCCGTGTCAAAATAGAAAATAAAAAAGGACTGGATGTGGCTCAGTGGTTAAGCACCCCTGGGTTAAATCCCTGGTACAAAAAAGAAAATGTCATTACCTTTAATTCCTTAATAAATAATGCCTGATACAAGATGACTTTTTTTTTAAGTGGGGAAGAATCAGAAATCATGGCTTGTTGTACAATCACAAAACAAGCCTTTACTTTGTTCCTACTATTCATTCATACACTTTGAAAAAACTGGAATATTATAAATGGAGATAAACACTAGGTTTTACCTGAAAATTATAATAGAATTCACCTTTGGAAATAAAAATTCCTTTAAATTTAACAACCATGAAAAATCAACGAATTGATAATAAATTGATTGAAAGAATTGATAATCAAAGAATTGATAAATATCAGAAACTTAGGCTTTCAAAATCTATTATTAAATAGTAAGATATTTAAACTTTACATTGCCTTTAGTGAATTACTTAATAAAATAAAATTACTATGTAGCTCAATTTACATTGATCTCTAATGTTGAAAAGGACTCCTTTTACTTAATTGATAATTTTTTAATTAAAAGTTTTCATTGGCATATAAGCTGGCTAAATCACCTTCAGAGACATTGTCTGCTTTGATAACTGTGACCATCCAATCAGGTAATCCTGGCAGATACAGTAGGTGAGGAAAATGAGCTTCCATATAGGCTGAGGTTTCTCCACTCAGCATTGCTGATATCTGGGGTTGGATAATTCTTTGTCGTGGGTGGGGGGTTGCCCTGTGCATTGTAGAATGGGTGTCCAGCAGCATCCTGGGACTCTACCCACCAGATGCCAGTAGGACCTCCCCACTCCAGGTGTGATAGACAAAAACGTCTCCAGACATTGCCAAGTGTCTTTTAAGGCACAAAACTTCTCCCAGTCGAGAACTGCTCTTATAGCCCTGAGGTCACACCTGAGCTGGGGGGAGAACCTGGATCTTCCAGCTTCACAGGACAGAACTTCAGAACTTTTGACCTTCCTGCCTCTGCTACCACAGAGGTCCTCCAAGCTGACAGGAGAATCTCTCAGCCTGCTCTTCTGAAAGTATGATCACCTGCATGAACAAATGTCTCCTTCCTAGACCACCTAAATAACTCTTTCCTATATGGTTTCCTGTCATTCATCAAGAGAATTTTTATGTAAACAGTGTAATGGAAACTTAAGAAGAAATCCACATACCGCTTTATGAAGTTAGCAAAAAGTATCCGATGTGAGTATCCCAGTCTTCGAATTCTTGCAGTTTCCAGAATTCCTGTGTAGCGAAGCTGTAGCAGAACTTTCTCTTTGTCATATTTTCTTGCCTGACGCTCGTTATTTGGTTTGATGCAACGGACAAAATGAGGCTGGCCCACCACCATCTTAGACAGCAAGTCCATCAGGGAGTACTGTAATGGGCAGCAAAAACAGAATTCCCAGGGTAGTGTACAAAAACCCATGAGCTTGCAGTTCTTTCTTTTTACTACAAGGATAAAATGTGAAAGACGAAGGTTATAAATGCCACGCTAATCACAGTAAGTGGAAGAAGATCTGACTTAAGGAAGATCACAGATACAAAATGCAGAGGCAATAACTAGGAACTTGGTTGTTAAAAGTTCCCCTATAAACTCTTAAGGTAACGTTAATCAGTAGGTAAAATTATTTTTATATAGTTTATAAGGAATTATATGCTGTCAAGTAAACTTGCCAAAGTTACAATACTTAGACACACAATCTGGTTAATCCAGCTAATATGCTCATTTCCTTGTCCAATTCTTTCTTTACAGAAAATACAAAAATATAAAATATAAAAAAGTGTAAAAGGTAAACACTTTAATCCCTGTCAAAATCCTCTCCTAGCTTAAAATAAGGACAGAGAAGTTAAAGTAGTTTAACACATAGGGCATGGTATAAAAATAAGCATGTTCTTATTTATTTTATGTTTTTGCTAATATTGATATTAAAATTGTGCTCTGCATCAATACCTTATTAAAACAGTCAATCACTGGACACCTAAGAACAACATATGATAATCATGGTTTGATAAAAGTGGAATCTCAGCAAACTAGTACCTCAGGACTAGGATCATAGTTTATTGTCAAGTTGATGTAAAGACAGATAACTATTGATCACTGGATCTCTTTTAGTGTTGGAAATACAAAAGTCCACAGTCACAAAGCTAGTGCAAAGCCAACACTGAAACTGAACAACTGACAAGCACTGAATTTTCATGCCTCCCTCTTGGGCACTGAGACTCAGATGTGATCTTTGCGCACAGCTGGGTCTCCCTTTCATGATATTTATCTGTGAGTCATCATTCCTTTAGTCACACAAACATCTGCCAGGTGCTGGTGATCCAAAGGTGATGCATCTCTGTTGGATTTCTGAGCAGGAGCTTTCTGCAATTCAGGCACTAGCTTTTCTTGGGGACTAAGACATAGTGTTACACTATGTTCATTCTTGTCTGCAGAATGAAAAATAGCTTTAAAAACACATTACATGCTGTGCGGAATTATCTTCCATAGTTTTCCACTTTGGCCTGAAGATTAAAATAATTTCGTGAACTAATCTGGTTTAAACCTACAGTGTTTGATGCCAACAACAGGGGTGATGATAATGGTCTGAATAACTCACTTAATGGAAAGAAAATAACTTGGTCATAAACCCTTTCAGAGATTGACCTGTGCTGCTTTCCTCATGTCAGGGGAATGTATCAGCAGCCAGAGTAAGACGCTGAGCAATGTCCTAGGCACCGCTCAAGGGTGATTAAGCACACGCTGTCTGCTATGAACTGAGGGCTTGAAGAATATTTGAAAAAAGTATTCAAACAGTTTATAAAGTACTTCATGATTTTGTTAGAGAAATGGATATGTTCACTGAACATTTATAGTAGATTGAATCTGATTTCCTCTATCTCCCCCACAACATTAAATTATATTAATAATTCCCAAGTTTTTGGTGGCATTTTCTTTATTTTCATTGGCTGGCAAATCTGATTTTACAAGAAGGGGTAAAAAAATAACCAGAACCAAAAACAAAGGGCAGGTTATCCAGCATTGTCTAAAGCACAGAGAAAGTAGAAGTGCTTCTTTCTTTTTCCTTCTCCCATATTGCCCAAGGACCGAAGTTCACTTTGGTGAACTTCTGAGCAACTCTCCTGGCCAGTCACTGTGTGTGTCTCTCAGATGACTCTTCTCCCTGTTCATTCCTTACACTGGGTTCTGTTTGCCTGCCGAGAGTGTCAGGTATGTGCCTAAAGACCTGGGCTGAAGATGGATGCTCAACCTTGCTCCCATCCTAAGATAACTCAGGAGGGAGAGGAAACTAGTAGGTACCATGGCATTGATTTTTACCTAGTGGAAATGCATTGGGTTCTTTGGGCAAATTTAATCAAGGTATAGACGTCCATTAAGATTGTCATGACACACAGTATCTTTACAAATAAAATATTGAAGTAAATCAAGCCACAGGTTTTTTACGGTATATTGTAACATTGTATATTGTAACATATCCTGTATCCAACAAATAGTAAGTAGTAAATGGAATATTCTCTTCTTGCTAAAAGCACTCAGATATTTGTTACCACTTTTTGATATGTAACTCATTTAGAATAATGCCCGTATCATGGTTTGGCCATGAGGTATGGTCCCCTCAAAGCTCCTGTGTTAATGAAAGAGATGAAATGAGTAGATTGTAAGAGCTGTTATCTAATCAGTCCATCCTAGTTTGAATGGACTAAATGGGTGGTAACTGCAGGCAGACGGGGCAAGGCTGGAGGAAGTGAGTCACAGAGGGCATGTCTTGGAAGGGTGCATATTCCCTGTGGTCCCTTCCCCCTCTCTCTTCTTCCTTGCTTCCATGTCCTGAGCCGCTCTCTTCCGCTACCTTCTTCTGTCATGATGTTTGACCTCATCTCAGGCCTAAAGCAATGGAGTTGACCCACCATGAACTGAACCTTTGAAACTGTGAGGCCCAAATCAACTTCTCCTCCTCCAAGTTGATAATTTGGTCACAGCAACGAAAAGCTAACACAACTCCAAAGAACAGCACGTTGCAATTTAATAGCTTACTCGAAAATATGATGCGACCGTCTGTGTTTTCATATTGGTTGTTTCACAGGTATGAGGTATGGCTTCTCCAGTTTTGCCCTAAGAAGATCAAGAAAGACAGAGAGGTCTCAGTACCACGTGGCATTTCCCCTGAAGACTCTCTTAGTCCGTGTATCTAAATACATAAACCCATAAAATGTTGACATTCATGCTTTAAGGTAATTGTTTTGTTAACTGCATTGGCATTTTGATTAGTCTCGTGCACAATGTGAATATTATTGACCATAGCCGATGCAAACATCTTTAGTTGGTTTCAATGTAATTTTTTTTTTTTTTTTTGGAACCAGGGATTGAACCCAGGGGCACTCCACCACTGAGTCACATCCCCAGCCCTATTTTGTATTTTATTTAGAGACAGGGTCTCACTGAGTTGCTTAGGGTCTCGCTAAGTTGCTGAAGCTGGCTTTGAACTTGTGATCCTCCTGCCTCAGCCTCCCAAGTGCTGGGATCAATGTAATATTTAAAATTACCTATAAAAGAAGAGTTAGGGATGTATCAGAAATACTAGGTTATTTGAATCACTTGTGGTAACAAGAAAAACTAAGGAAAAGCTGTTTTTAGGAGCCCTTAAATATTGCCAAAGATTAGATTCTAGAATCACTATAATGAAAAAAAAGCATTTTCTTACCTTTGTCATGTTAATTGATTTTTCTGAAGTCCTTATTTTATAGTTCATTTTATTTTTAGTTTTAGAGAGTGGCAGGTTACCTATGGAAATGTAGATAAAATTAATTAACCTTTTAGAATTCAATGGCTAGATGATTTTTATCATTTGGTTAAAATAAGCATGCTGATTCTGCAATATTTAGACTCAGATGCTTGCTTTACTATTTATTGAGATAAAGGCAAAATGATGTTATATGAATATTTACAACAAATCTCATATTCAGAAGAAAAAAACCCAAATATCAAAAAACAAACACCAAAACTCTCCAGTTTGGAAGACAGAAGTAGAAGTATTGGATTTTCTTCTTTCCTGATAAAGAGCATCCACAAAAATCCATAGCTAACATCATACTTAATGGTGAAAGACTAAGATCAGGAAGAAGGCAAAAACCCTCAGTCTCACCACTTGTGATCCTAGTCAGGGCAACCAACGAAGAAGAAGGGATAAGAAGGAGACAGTCTTTGTAGATGACAGTCTTTGTAGATGACATGATTGTCTGTGTAGAAAATTGGGTGGATTGTTTGTTTTCTTGGTGTTAAGTTTTTTGAGTTCTTCCTATGTCATGGAGATTCATGGAGATTAATGCTGTATCTGAGGTGCGATTTTATCCCTTTCTGCAGGTGCTCTGTTCATGCTCTTGTTTCCTTTGCTGAGAAGAAGCTTTTTAGTTTAATGCCATCCCACTTATATATCCAATCCATGATGGAGAACTGGGTCTACTCTTTCTTCTAGTGAATGCAGGGTCTCTGGTCTAATGCCTAGATCTTTGATCCACTTTGAGTTGAGTTTTGTGCAGGGGGAGATATAAGAGTTCAATTTCAATCTACTAATATGGATTTCCAGTTTTCTCAGTACCATTTATTGAAGAGGCAATCTTTTCTCTATTGTATGTTTATGGAGCCTTTGTCTAGTATGAGATAACTGTATTTATGTGGGTTTGTCTCTGTGTCTTCTATTCCGTTCCATTCATACTCAATTATAATTTTGTGTTTGTTACTATAGCTCTGTAGTATAATTTAAGGTCTGGTATTGTGATGTCTCCTACATTACTTTTCTCTCTAAGGATTGCTTTAGGTATTCTGGGCCTCCTATTTTTCCCAATGAATTTCAAAGAAGAAATATGAACAGTCAAAAATACATGAAAAACTATTAAATATCACTAGCAATTAGAGAAATGCAAATTAAAACTACATTGAGATTCCATCTCACTCCAGTCAGAATGGCAATCATCAAGAATACAAGTCACAATAAATGTTGGTGAGAATGTGGGGGGAAAGGTTCACTCATACATTGCTGGTGGGAATGCAAATTTGTGCAGCTACTCTGGAAAGGAGTAAGGAGGTTCCTTAGAAAACATGGAATGGAACCACCATTTGACACAGTTATCCTACTCCTTGGCTTATATCCAAAGGATTTAAAATCAGCATACTATAGTGACATAGCCCCATCAATGTTTATGGTAGCTCATATCAAAATAGCCAAACTATGAAACCAACCTAGGTGCCCCTCAACAGATGAATGGATAAAGGAAATTTGGTAAATATACAAAATGGAATATTACTCAGCCATAAAGAAGAATGAAATTATGGCAATTGCTGGTAAATGGGTGGAATTGGAGGCTATCATACTAAGTGAAATAAGCCAATACTCCCAAACCAAAGGCTGAATATTTTCTGATACATGGATGCTAATCCATAACAAGGGAAGGTAGGGAGGGGAAGTATAGAAGTTCATTGGATTAGACAAAGGGAATGAAGGGAAGGGAAGGGGGATGGGAATAGGAAAGACAATAGATTTAATCAGACATAACTTTCCTATGATCCAATGTGAATACATGACCAGCATAACTCCACATCATGTTCAACCACAAAGATGGTATCAAAATTATAATGGGTTGCACTTCATGTAAGTATAATATGTTAAAATACACCCTGCTATCAGGGTGTATCCCAAACAACAAATTTTTAAAAAATGTATTAAAAAAAGAAATTTAAATCAAGCACAAAAAATAAAAAAAAGAAAATCGGATGGAATTCACATGCACACACATACCCCCAAAATCCAAAACCAAAACCAGAAACACTTTTCTAATAAAGGAGGCTAATAGGTGGCAGGGCAAAAAGATCAGTATGTAAAAATCAACTGGATTTTTATAAAAAGGAACAATTTGAATTAAAAATATATTTATAATAGCATACGAAATGTGATACGTTAGGTGACAATTCAAAGATGTGTAAGATTGTACATGGACAAGTACAAAACAATGTTGAGAAATTAAGGAAAACTTAAATAAATGGAGAGGTATGCGGTGCTCATTGGCTGGAAGATTTAATGCTGGGAAGATGTCCATTCTCCCAAAATCAGTCTATAGCTTCAGTGTATCCCAATCAAAATCTCACCAGAATTTTTGGTTGAGATTGTCAAACTCATTTTAAAATTTATCTGGAAAAGCAAACAAAGCATCATTACCTAAACTCTGAAAAAGAACAAGGCTGGGAAACTGAATTACTCTATCTCAAGACTCTTTATAAAGTTAGTCATCAAGAAGTGTGGCATTGGCATAAAGAGAAATACCAATGACACTCAGACAAGAAAGAGCAGAAACAGACCGATATGTATGTACACACACACACACACACACACACACACTCATTTGAAAAGGGTCAAATAGCGGTATTTGTGATAACTACGAGGTGAAATACAGTAACATGCAAGATTGAGGATTAAAGTCTCAAAAATCACAGAGACAGGAAGTACTTGGTGGGTCCTCGAGGCGTCCTCTCAGTGGAATGCAATTGCCTTACCTGTTTTTGTGAGAGGGTGGTGAACGAGTTGTCGGATTACGCTGTTTTCTGATGACCTCAAAAGTAGCACGATATCAATTGGAAGAGTGTCTCTATTCTTAGCTAAGAACCCACCGGCACTATAGAGGACCTGTGGATAAAGGATGTTACTGCAATTATCACAACCAGTGTCGCCGTCATTGTCATCACCATCAGTGAATATTTACGGAGCTTACCCTGTACCTAGCAGCAGGGATGCAAAGACGACAAAGGTAATCCCTTATGGTTTGGCTGGAAAACGACCCTGGCCAGGTTGACAGTGTATCCAAGAGGAAAACTTGGGCTCACTGATTTTATGTGAGTTGAAATGACCAAATACTGGGAATGTGGTATTTTCTCTGCTTGGAGGCAAGGAGAGCATAAAGGAGACGCACTGGGGCCAGCAAGCATTCCTATTTCTGTGATAATTGATCCACTCATATTGAACTTGCGGCCATGACAGATTTTTATCCTAGTAGCTGTGGAATCTAAACACACTGTGGGTGTTTGTGCTCCTGGCACTTCTAAATAATGTTAGACTTTTAAAAGAGGAATGTATTGCAAAAATTTCTGCAGGATAGTTCGCTGTGGTTGTTGTGAACTGAATTATGTCCCTTCATAATTCATATCAAGATTCTCTGCATGGGTATAGAGAAAAGGTCCTGTGGGGACACAGTGAGATGGCATCTGTCTGCAGGCCGGTGGGAGAGGCCTCATCAGATGCTAACCTGCTAGGAGCACCCTGATCTTGAACTTGCAGTCTCCAGAACAGTAAGACAATAAATTTCTGCTGTTTCAGCCTCCCAGCCCGTGGTATTCTTGTATGCAGCCTGAACAGAATAACAGAGCTGTTAAAAGGTACTGGACAGAAGGGGGAGGGGAAGGGGTATGAAAAACAGTGGAATGAGACAGACATCATTACCCTACGTACATGTGTGATCAACAAGAATGACATGAATGTACATCATATACAACCATAGAAATGAAAATTTGTACACCATATGTGTACGATGAATCAAAATGAAGTCTATAAAAATAAAAAAATTAAAAATATATATATACTGGACAAAATGGTCATAGGCGATTCTTGATGTTCATTCTTAAAAAGAGGTTTTCTTTAGAAAATCATGCTAAAAATCATGACAGGTTATAATTTTGATAGTTAAATATTTTTAACAACAAAAGTTCTGTGGGACATTGACTAACATTAGAGATTGCTAGACTAGAATGGTAGTAGTTCTATGCTATTTAATTTTTAAAATGCATTTATGCATTTCTCACTTGATACATTCTTTCTTGATGTTTGACCTCATTGTGAGGGAATGGCCCATTATTCTCCACAAAGGGAGGCGGGCATCTCTGGGTGTAGGAAAACACTTTGGAGCCTTGCTCTGGTGTGTGAATGCATCTCAGTGCATGAACATCTCTTCCTCCAACTGCAAAACAGTCTGTTGACCAACTCTGGGCTATCTCAGTTATCCAAGGTATCTCCAGCCTGGCACTTTCTCTTACTGAGAGGGAGGAAAAACAATGGCTATAGTGGGGAGAGAAAGACCTAAAGTCTGAAAAGGGCAGTTTACATAAAAGATCCTCAACTTCCATTTAAAAATAAAAAATAAAAAGGAGGGAGAGAGTCACCATTGCCAGCTAATCACCCTTAGCAGATATTATGACCAGGAAGATAGACTCAAAGTATTGACTATTTCTTTTCTTCCCCTCACTTCCTAATAAAAAATTCCTCTACAAAAACTACAACATCAGAAGGTGGTTTTTGTTTGTTTTTTCCCTTCAATGGTAGTGGCCTCCACCATGACTGGCGGGCAAAGTGGCAAAGATCAGGACATACTGTAGGAAGCTGGAGAGCAGAATTTGGGTCAGACAGGGGCAGAAACAGCCACTTCATTATAACCACATACGAATATTTTGGGCCATAATTTTCATATCTATTCTTATTATTTGATAAAAGCCTAAAGAAAAACTCAGTCATCATTCTTAAGAGTCCTTACCTTTCCTGCATAATGGTGAATTCCAAAACTAAGTTCCATTCTTTTGGGTCTCCAGAAGTACTGGGATTTCAGGTTACCCTCAAATTTTTCTGTAGAAAAAGAATTGAACTCCAATGTCAACCACGTAGGAAATCCTCAAAGGATACTGATAGTCAGAATCATTTATTTCAATCACAATGTGCAGTGAACAAAGACAGACGATTTTATATAGCTAATTTATGCAGATTTAGAATATAATTATAAGTAGTAAAGCAAAACTTATAATACTTTTTACCACTGCATTATGATTTAGAGCAGATCTTAGACTTCAGCCCTCATGAGAGTCACCTTGAAGGTCTGCTGAAATACAGGCTGCTGGGACCCATCCTCAGAGTTTCTGACTCAGTCGGTCTGGGGAAGGAGCCAAGAATTCACGTTTCTAATAAGCTCTGGGTGCTGCTGATGTTCCAGGTTTGAGGACTACATTTTGAGAACCACTCATCTGGAGGAAGGCAACTACTTGAGACTGGCCAAAGAGATTTGTGAGAAAGAGTTTCATGACAAGTCATGAACCTAAAATGTTGGTGGTTTGGCCATCCTTTCTATTTGAGGAGCTATGGGTTGCTGATTATGTAAGAAACACAATAGAATCATAAAGGCAGTGAAATTTCCGTAACTTTTCTAATGCATTCAGAGAACTTTCCATTCCACGTTCTAGAAGGAAGTTCAAATTTTTTTAGTGCACTGTAGTTATGCCTAAGAGGCTTATTTCCACATACTCACAAATGCATATAACATAGTTTCCTCCATTGCAATCCCCTTTCCCCTCCCCTCTTTCCCTTGATCCCCTTCCC
>JAJEJO010000608.1:464997-523483 GCA_020662805.1 Glaucomys volans | reverse complement strand
CATTGCAATCCCCTTTCCCCTCCCCTCTTTCCCTTGATCCCCTTCCCCTATCCTATTGTCTTCTATTTATTTATGTTTTAATTGGTGTGTTATGGTTACATTTGAAATTGGAATGCACTGTAATATATTCATCCATGCACTTTACAATTTGGTCAACTTTATTCCCCAGTTCTCCTTTGGCCTCCCCTCCTCCCTCTCCCTTCCCCAACCCCATTTCTACTCTACTGCTCTCCTTTGTATTTTCATGAGATCCCCTTTTTTATTCCTTTTTTCTCTCTAACTTCTGCATATAAGAGAAGATATTTAACCCTTAACTTTCTGAGTTAGACTTATTTCACTTAGTGAGGTGTTCTCCAGTTCCATTCATTTACCAGTAAACAACATAATTTATTCTTCTTTAAGGTTGAGTAGAGTAGAACTCCATTGAGCATATATACCACATTTTCTTACTTCATTTGTTTGTCAGTGGGCACCTACACTTGTTCCATTAACTTGGCTATTGTGAATTGTGCTGCTATAAACATTGGTACGAAGGTATCACAATGGTATACTGATTTTAGTTCCTTTAGATAAATACCAACTAGTGGGAATACTGGGTCATATGGTAGTTCCATTCTGAGTCTTTTGAGGAATCTCCATACTGCTTTCAAGGTGATTATACTAACTTGTAGTTCCATGAACAATGTCCCCCCACATCCTTGACAGCAATTATCACTATTTGTATTTTTGATGATTGGCATTCTGACTGGGGTAAGATGAAATTTCAATGTAATTTTGATTTGTATCTCCTTGATTACTATGGATATTAACATTGTCTCATATATTTGTTGGCCATCTGTATTTCATGTTTTTGTCTCTTTGGATCTTTCACCCATTTATTGAGTGGATGATTAGTTTTTTTTCCTTTTTCTTTTTTTTGGTATTGAGTTCTTTATATATTTTGGTTATCAATTCCCTGTTGGAAGAGTAGCTAGCAAAGAGTCTTTCCTACTCTGTAGGTTTTCTCTTCCTGCTCTTGTTTCCTTTGCTGTGCAGAAGCTTTTTAATTTAATTCTATTCTATTTATTGATTCTTGGTTTTATTTCTTGAGCTTTAGGAGTCTTCTTAAGGAAGTCAGTGCTTGCACGAATATGGTGGAATGCTGCCTTGTTATTTTCTTCTAGCACTGTTTCTGGTCTAATTCCTAGATTTTTGATCCACTTTGAACTGATTTTTAGGCAGGGTGAGAAGCAGGGGACTAGTTTCATTCTCATACACTTGGCTATCCAGTCCCCAGCACCATTTAAAGAGGGTATCTTTTCTCCAACATATGCTTTTGGCACCTTTGTCAAGGATCAGATGACGGTATTTATGTGGATTTATCTCTATGTCTTCTAGTCTATTCCACTGGTCTTCATGTCTGTTTTTATGCCAGTACCATGCTGTTTTTGTGACTATAGTTCTGTTGTATAATTTGAGATCAGGTGTTAAGATGCCTCCGGCCTCACTCTTGTTGCTCAGAATTGCTTTGGCAATTTGGGGGTTTTTGTTCTTTTTTATAAATTTTAGAACTGTTTTTTCTAGTTCAGTGAAGAATGTCATTGGTATTTTGATGGGGACTGCATTGAATTTGGAGATTGTTTTTTGGTAATATGGCCAACGTGATGATATTAATAGAAGGAACTTTTTAACATCAAGTGACTGCTTTGAATTTATTTCTCCACAACCTTGGGGTTATTTTTCTTTTATTCTAGTAGTCTCCAATTAGAGGACAGAATATGCCAATCAGGGGGTCAAGAGGAAGTAATATCATGGACTTAATTTAAGGAACAAGCTCTGCATATCACCAAAAGTAAATAAGAAAAAATATGAATCTTTATTTTTTTGCAAGTACTTGTTGTACATAATAAATATTTTTTATCATCAGGGAATATGGTGATCCACATCTAAAAAATGACTTTTTCAGTTACCTGAAAACTCAAGTATTTTCTTTTTTAACCTTAAGTGAGACATTTCCATTTTAACTATTTTGGATGATCATCTCAAGTGTATTATACTCATCTCTGTCTTCTCAAAGAGAAAAAAATGAATACATTAAATCTTCCTTTGATGACTCAGGATTATTATCATGAGCATTTATTAATGTACTGTAACTTAGATGTTATTAAGGAATCTGAGACTACTTGTCTCTATTAAACGAATGGCTGGAACATCACACATAAATTTGTTTCCTGTCTGCTAGCTATCTTTTCAGATTCTAGAATTCTCTTTTTGCTCTCCCCACCAATTTCTAATTCTGGGTTAGATAATTTCTAAGGTCATTTCTAACTTGAGATTTTGTGATCAGGACTCTACTGAAAAGAGAAATCCCATTATCTACCACTGGTCCAGGTATTAGATTCAAATTCTCTAAAGTCAGCTATGCAGGCTTTGTGACAGCTATTCTCTCCCAGATAATTTAAAATCACTTAAAAAAATTCAGGATTACACAAACAGTCGTGAAATTCATGTATTTCATGTATTCATGAGAACAAACAGTCATACAGGATTTGAAACTCACCTATCAGGGTCTGGTCAGTGGCCTTGGGAAATCTACTTTCTTCATCAAGCAAGGAAAGTAAACCCATTGGCTTCTGGAGGAACATATCTAAGAGGGGCCGGTTATCTTCATACTCAATAACTCTAGCATCGACATCTTCATTCAGGTACTCATCCTGTCACAGGCGATGACACAAACAGAAAAATTCACTTAAAACTGTGTGAACAGTATGGAGCTTAAGAGTAGAAACCTAAAATTCTGTTTTACATACATTATAATAAGTTGCTTTCTATGACAGTGTCCTTAAGCTGAAGGCATCATTCTAACCTTCTCTCCACAGAATTGCTAGTTCATTAAAATCAGCACTGATTATTCTCAGGACAGTAACAAAAAGATTTCTAGTCTCTATTCTAGTCTCGATTCTAGATGTCTACAGACACCTCTAGTTCTCAATGTAGGATAATATATTGTTGATGGAGAGTAGTAAGAATATGTTTCAAAATTTATAGAATATGAGTTTTTTTGGGCCTTGTGCTTGCGAGGCAGGCACTCTACCAACTGAGCTATATCCCCAGCCCCTATAGAATATGAGTAAGGAGTTCCTTTCCCTACTGGGTCTCTCAAGAACATTTCCATAACTTTTCAGTCATGACTTGGACATTTACATTGTCAATATGGTGGACATCAGTTGGTCATGGGATCAACTAAGGGGTTTAGAGTCAAGGACACACTGATTAACGTCTGGGCTCTGCCACTCAATTGTCTGAATCATCTTTCGAATTTCCTTACTCTCTAAGCTTCCCTCCTCTCGTCTATTAAATGGTGGTAATAATCCCTATCTCACAAAGCAAGACATGGTACATTAGTGGCAGACGAGTGCAAGATGTGTGGACACAGACACAGACAGTGACTCAGGATCTAACATAGGAAAGGGACACAAGCTGTAGAAATATGAGCTGGGTTTTCAGGACTGCCTTCATACCACACCCCTGTCCCAGTGCTGAAGTCTGTGAAAGAGAAGAGACATAGGTGGCCTCTGAACTTTCACACTGAAGTGATGCTTGTGAGTAGGAGAATCACTGGTTTTCAGGGATAAAGCAAACATTCCTGCCAGGTAAGTGTGGAATAGCTGTTGACGTGGGCAGAAGGTCTTGCACATGTTTAAATTACAAGCTATTTTCATGATTATTTTAAGATAGTTTTAAATTCATGAAATATATTCGTCCTCTACAAGAAGCTAGAGAAAGGAAATTTATTTCTGACAACTTTGGAATTGAGTCGATGGCAGGTGAGGCATTTGATAAGCTGAAACTTTTGAACACCATGATATGAGACTTATGAAGCTGAAATCTTATTTCAAGGGTGCCACACAAAAATATATTTTTGTTTTAAATTTTAATTTTTTTGTGGTGCTGGGAAGTTTAAACCCAGGGACATGTACATGCTGAGTTATACCATCAGACCAATGTATACATATATATATATTATTTTATTTATTTTATTTTTTAATTAATCAATTTATTTTTTAATTTTAAGTCATTGTACACAAATGGAGTACAACTATCATTTTTCTGGTTGTACACAAAGTAGAATCATACAATTTGCATATTTATACATATACATAGGGTATAGATGTTTGTCTCATTCTCTTATCTTTCCTTCCCCACCTTCTCCCCACCCCTCATTTTCTTCTATACAATCCATCCCTTCTCCATTCTTCCTGAGTCTCCCCCCAAACCCCACTATGTGTCATCAACCACTTATAAGAGAAATAATTCAGCCTTTAGTTTTTTGAGATTGGCTTATTTCACTTAACACGATCTTCTCCAATTCCATCCATTTACCTGCAAATGTCATAATTTTATATGTCATTATTTTATTATTCTTTATGGCTGAATAATATTCCATTGTGTACATATACCACAGTTTCTTTATCCATTCCTCTATTGAGGGGCATCTAGGTTGGTTCCATAATCTAGCTATAGTAAATTGGGCTGCTATAAACATTGATACGGCTGCATCACTGTAGTTTGCAGATTTTAAGTCCTTTGGGTATGGGCCAAGGAGAGGGATAGCTGGGTCAAATGGTGGTTCCATTCCGAGTTTTCGAAGGAATTTCCATACTGCTTTCCAGAGTGACTGCACCAATTTGCAACCCCACCAGCAATGGATGAGTGTACCTTTTATCCCACATCCTCGCCAACACCTATTGTTGCTTGTATTCTTGATAATAGACATTCTAATTGGGGTGAGATGATATCTTAGGATAGTTTTGATTTGCATTTCTCTTATTACTAGAGATGTTAAACATTTTTTCATATATCTGTTCATTGCTTGTAGATCCTCTTCTGTGAAGTGTCTGCTCATTTCCTTAGCCCATTTATTGATTGGGTTATTTGTATTCTTGGTAAAAAGTTTTTTGAGTTCTTTATATATTCTGGAGATTAGTGCTCTGTCATGTGTGTGGCAAAGATTTTCTCCCACTCTGTAGGCTCTCTCTTCACATTGATGACTGTTTCCTTTGCTGAGAAAAAGCTTTTAAGTTTGAATCTATCCCAATTATTGATTCCTGCTTTTATTTCTTGTGCTTTGGGAGTCATGTTAAGGAAGTCTGATCCTAGGCCCAGGTGATGAAGATTGGGACCTACTTTTTCTTCTATTATGTGCAGGGTCTCTGGCCTAATTCCTAGGTCTTTGATCCATTTTGAGTTGAGTTTTGCACAGGGTGAGAGATAGGGGTTTAGTTTCATTTTGCTGCATATGGATTTCCAGTTATCCCAGCACCATTTGTGGAAGAGGCTATCTTTTCTCCATTGTATGTTTTTGGAGCCTTTGTGTAGTATGAGAAAACTGTATTTATGTGGGTTTGTCTCTGTGTATATATATATTTTAAACAAAACAAAATCTAATGCATAAAAGGGTAAACCCAAGACCTCAAAGGTGAAGAACTGGAAAGACATTTAGTTTATTCAGTACAAGAAAATAAAACAACGTCTTGGAGTTTTCATGACTTTCCAGTTGAAGGTAACCTTGGGAGAAGTCTGCAGACCTAGAATTATTTTACTGTCAGACACATTATGCTAACAGCATATAATAGCTTAAATCACAACTGCAAAGTTCAAGAGAATTTTTGTGTGTTTTATACAGAAAGCACATGAGGTTAAGGTCTAAACTGATGCATTTGTCATTTCTATTTGCCTGTGTCAAAAATCCATGGGATGCTTTTATGGCAGGAGGTGCAGAGAAGAGCTGAGTAACTTGGCAAGCAATGGGCTCCCCTTAGAGACACTCGTTAGTATTATGGATTCCAGGCAACCAATGGAGGAAAAAAAATGCTATTACTGTACTCAGGACTTAAAAAGTACTTCTAGTAAAATAATCATGCCTAAAATAATGTTACATATTTTTATAGCGGTTATGATAGCAAAATGCCTGATTATTTTCTAACACACACAGAAAAGCAAAGCTCATATCTCCTCAGAAAGTTTTTGTTCTGTCCTGCACGTTAAAATTGCACTTAAAGCAGAGGGTGAAGAGTGTTGTTTTCTGCACTAATGCTGAAGTATTTAGTCTATATGATTTCCACTCTGTTCAGATTGCCTGAATTCCCTTTTGAAAATGGGTGGGTGAGTAATCATTTTTTTTTGAGTAATCATTTTAAATGCATATCAAAGAGGCAAGGGAAGCCAGAGGACTGGCAGGTTAGCCATTTCCATACCTCAGTCAAGTTCCTGTGTTTTTCACTGAAATTTGATCATGAGCAATGAAAAGACACCATTACAAGAAAGCTCAGCAGGTGCATCTCTGCAGCCATGACTCCCACAGGAAGTGCACTTCCATAGCTGCAGGGACCATAGCTGCATGGTCATGGAGTCCATAGAAGGTGGACCTCTGTGCCATGGCCAAAACAAGATAAAATACTTAGGGTTAAAATGTCACCCTGGGAGACATTCAAGATTTCTACACTGTTAATATGGTGGACATCAGTTGATCATGGGGTCAGACTCACACAGCATCATGGAAGTGTTGTTCCACACTCTGAGAGAGGCTTCAAAATCCCACCTGCCTCCTCAGGTAGGTGCAAATTTGAGCACAGATTCCCCAGTGCTTGGTAGCACAGTTAAATGCTAGCAGTCATTATTTTGGTCTCATCTCCTCAGCAAGACCCTACCTCCATCTCTCAGACTAGTTTAGCAACCTGTCTCCTCAGCTGGCACTCTTCAGCCTCTGAGCATGCTTTCAATTTTTCACAGTGTTTCTGGCATTTTTACATGTCTATTATTCTCCATCTCTCCCATAAGAATGGAAACTCCCTGGAAGCAGGAACTCTGTGTTACTCATCTCTCTATTCCACACTGGGCATGTTAAATAAATGGAAAGTCTTACAGATTGAATCTATATCACACACCCCACCCCCAAATTCACACGCTAAAGCCCAATGTCCCAATGAGATTGTAACTGGAGACAGAGAGTTTAAAGAGGTAAAGTTAACTGAACTCACTAGGGTGGGGACCCAATCCATTGTGACTGGGGCCCAAAGAGGCACCAAAGATTTCAGCATAAAGATGAAAGGCCCTGTGAAGACACAGTGAGAAGGCTGTGGCAACCTTGGAGAGAGGATGCAGGAGAAACCAACTCTGACCACACCTTGATCTCAGACTTTCAGATTCCAGAACTGTGAGAAAATTAACTTCTGTTGGTTAAAGCAGACTTTCTTGAAGCATGTGGTATTTTGTTATGGCATCTCTAGGAAATAAACACACTGAGCTTTCTCGATTCCCCTGGTAAAAGTTGTTTAGAAAATCAGTTTTCCAGCCGGGTATGGTGGCGCATGCCTGTAATCCCAGCACTTGGGAGGCTGAAGCAGGAGGATCGTGAGTTCAAAGCCAGCCTCAGCAACTTAGGGAGACCCTAAGCAACTCAGTGAGACCCTTTTTCTAAATAAAATACAAAATCGGACTGAGGATGTGGTTCAGTGGCAGAGTGCCCCTGGGTTCAATCTCCAGTACCAAAAAAAAAAAAAAAAGAAAGAAAAGAAAATACATTTTCCAGAAAGAGAAAGGTTGGGTAAAAGCAACAAATTATGTATGCATATTGTGTGTGCGCACGTGTGTGTGTGTGTGTGTGTGTATGATCTTTTATTTCTGATTATAAATGTAACACAGGTTCATTAAACATTAAACAGAGAAATCACTGATGCTTTAAAATTTAAATAAAATCCATCTCTTATAATTAATGCTTATTAACATTCAGCTTTTTATGCAAATTTTTAAAATAAAATAGAAACTCTACTATTAATTCAATGTTAATTTGACTTTACTTCCTTTGAAAAAAGGAAAATAACATTACGCTATAAGAATGCACCTATAAACATTCTTTGAACGGCGACAGGATATGATATCCTGCAGTTTTCAATTCCATTCTTTTCATACGGGGCCATTTTAGAGCACCGCTTTATTTTAAGTAGTGCTCTGAGGCTCATCTGTGTGTACCAAGCTTCTCTGTATTTTGTCTCTTAGGTTAGATGAGTTGACTGCATGGTGTGGACATGTCACAGATCCTGATATGCATTCGAAGGTTGATTTTTGAAAAGCTGCAGCACTGTGCACTCTAATCAGCACAACACGACCTCCCACCGGGCTGCACCCTCAGCAGCCATAAATGTTCTCATTAACGATGTCTCACCTGGTATTTTTGATAGGCAAAATGATAATCTATTATTGTATATGCATTTCTTTGATTATAATTTTACCTAAAATGAGAGTTTTGGGGAAAAAGATATATGCTTAGCACATATTATTACACTTAACTGCCTGCCAGTTATTATTAGATCCTTGATTCTTTTCTACTTCGCTCATTTTTTCGTGAGAACAACCCTGGAGAGCTCTCAGAGGACCTGAATTCTGTCACCAGTTTTGTTTTGACAGCTTGTAACCTTGTCCAAATCATGGGGTAATTTTTACTTGTGAAATAGAGATAATCAATTTTAATTCCCCAACTGTGAACATGTTATATTTGCTATTCACTTTCTCCCTCTATCTCTCTGCAAATATATAAATGTATATATATATATATATATATATATATATGTACACACACACACACACACACACGCACACATTGTTTTTACTACTGACACCTGAATGAAATAACTAAGCATTTAAAAATAAAAATAAAGAAAACAAAGTGGTAATAATCCATGTGTTATAAAAATCCAAACTCTTGATGTAAAACAATATTTATTATTTAAAATTTCTTTCTTCCTATATCAAAGTTGATATTGATGATTATGTTAATGTTGATGGTGAGTCACAGGGAATGCTGTTCATCATTAACTTGAGATGACAAATGGTCATTAATTTAGAATTTTGACAAATAATCTAATAAGGAAGTATTTGGGGTAATGCCTAATAAATTGTCCATGTTTTATTTTATGCACATTTTGTTGAACTTTGGAGGAAGGAGTTTTAGAACGGTGCTCTCTAGAACAACCTTCTTACTCAGAGAAAGATGTGTTTACACATGTTGAGATAAAAATCCCAACTTTTTATGTATGACATCCTTGAAAATGCCT
Organism: Glaucomys volans; assembly: GCA_020662805.1. Classification (NCBI taxonomy): domain Eukaryota; kingdom Metazoa; phylum Chordata; class Mammalia; order Rodentia; family Sciuridae; genus Glaucomys; species Glaucomys volans. Next base: position 514,391 of record JAJEJO010000608.1, on the reverse strand, counting down.
TAAAATTCATGAAAGATTTTACAGATCTATATTTTGTTGACAGGTATCAGCTTACCAAAAGGAGTCACTTGGATTAGGAATTCAGAAAAGTAGTTTTCTATAAGCCAGAATCTCTTTTACCTTCAACCATTTCTTCCTTATTGTTCTATTTAAATGTTTAGCAAAAATTTCAGTCTGTCAACAGTGTGCTGTAGGTTCACATGCAGAAAATGAGAGTAATTATATGGATCTCTGTTCCCAGTGGTATATTTCATTAAAACAATTTTTATCAAAAATTAAATAATGCTTAAAATATGAGTAAAGGATCAAAATAAGTACCACAAATCTCCACACCACATTGAGGGTGCTGGCCTAATTTTCTCATTAAAAAAGACAGACTCCTACTCAGTGTGGCTGCTAAGAAATGTGGGACACAGGAGCCTGAGGAAGGCAGTGGCATGGTCCCGCCAGGGGCTTCTGCAGGCGTGCCCAGATATGACTAATTATTAGGATATCAGCTTTCATATTCGGTGTGTGAGAACATAAGGAATATGTGCTTGTGATTACAAACTATAGCCCAAAACTTGGCCCAGCGTTTAAACAGGGAGATTCACTGTATCAAGGGCTTGCCTGTCATAATGTTTAAAGAGAAGTCCTATAAAATGGGCTCTATGATTTGCAGAGCTGAAATAAGACAAACGTTACTGACATCTCACACAGATGGCTTAATGGGGAAGAAGTGAAGAGAGAAAATAAAAAAAATCACACTTTAAAGCAAAACAATTTGAAGAGGAATTTATAAGAGGTTTGTTTTTAATTGCCTATGCAGTTTATATCAGATGACTGATTCTGTTTATGTTGTAATGTTAAAAAAGTTGAAAATCTAGGCATTATATATTGGATGAATATTTATTCTTTGCAAGTGCCTCAAATTATGTATTATGAGTCCATGAGCAAAATATCAAAAGCTTTAAACCTTAGGACGTGAACAGCTGGAGACAAAAGCCGGGCACATCACTTTCCTCAGCAGCAGTTACGGTCATAATTGCAGTTATTGTTTCCATTATGTGCTGTAAATAGTTTCCTGCTTATAAAATGACTTCTGGCTTTCAGTTCCAAACCCACGGGTGCATATATAAATGATATATGTAAAAGCACATCTTTGTACAGAAACAAACATTAACAGCTCACTTTAAAAACAAATGTTAGTCCAGTTAATAACTAGTCAAATGTGCTTAAATGTATGAAGAAAACTTACCCAAAGTAAAAATGGGCATGTAAGGAAGTGGAGTGAATCTGCAGGATTCTAGAACAATGTTTTGTACCCTAACTATACATGTTCTGAGTGTCCAACTGCCCTGAGGGACAACTGGCATTTGTTCCAGTTTGAATTCATGACCAAGATTGACCAATCTATAGTTGGCATGTGCTCCTCTTATTTTTAAATAAAAACAATTAGGGAACATGGTTCATTTATTTTGTTCATTGTTTCTATTTTGCAATGGTGCAAAGTAAAAAAATAAATAAATAAGGTAAAATCCATGCTACAGCCCCAGCACAAGGGTGCTTTGAGAAAGGATGTATATTTCTAACATGGGATTTTAATATGGGACATGTAACTCCACAGAACTTCAAACCTTCTATCACACTTTATGAGTACGGAGCTCTTTTTCACATGAAGACAGTCAGAAAACACACAAACATGAAGTACAAAACACAGCCCAAACCTTGGCTATCTTTTTACAGTGGAAACGCTGAGTGAAGGCTGTTGCAAAAAGAAAAAAGAAAAAAAAAAGTCTCCCTGTTGGAAATGGGAAAATCTGCTGCCCTTTGAGCTCGCGTGGAAATCCACAGTAATGCCAGACAAATGTTATATGGAAAGCTAAAATATGAGCACCACTTTAGGGGAGTTAATACAATTGAGATAAAATGATATATTTTTCAGATGTAGTTCATTCAGAAAAGTTTGAGTCTCAAATTTTAAAAACAATACAAATATTCTCCTCGTTTGTCATTTGCAGGGGTGGGTACACAGATTATCATCTAATTTTCACACTACTGTTTTCAGATACAAGTTGGTTTAAATGTTATTCGAATCAATATACACAACATTGCTCTTCTAGGACTGAGAGTGGATGGAACCTTCAGATGCTATTATAGATCATGTGCCAGGAAATTTTCAGGGCCTATATATTATACACTCTAGAGGGATCATGTTAAATAAATATCATTTATCTTCTAGATAATGAGAAAGGTATACAAGTTCTGGATTCTGGGCATTTGACTAATGTCCACAGAAAAGGAGACTATAAAGAGAAAAGAGGCATAGCTGCTGGTGAATGGATAACAGGGATTTCCAGGTTTAGAAAATGCTTAGGAAAATATTTTGAAAGTTACACAAATGATTAATTGGAGGCAATCACTCCAAGAAACATAAAACTATCTACTTGGCAAGTTAGAGATTAAGTCACCAACATCAATTCTTTCACTAAAAAGGTTTTACTACAGTCTTCTGATTAGTTTTATTATAACAGAAGCCAATGGGAAAATAACGTTCAACATACCTTTGCTTTGAACTTTGCTGGAGTGTCCCACTGTATATCATACCTTAGTTAAAATTGGGATAAACAAGGGAAATTTTCAGCAGATGTTCCAATGTGGCAAAACAATAGAACCGCAGTGTTTCACCTGCAAAGGTGCTGTCCCAGGCATGTGGCCTGCCAGGTGTTTAGCCAGATGGTTTGTAAGTCACATGAAGTAGAGAACACAACATCCTACTGATGGGCAGTAAGGGCTTGGTTAAACTAAGGAACTCTCAGGTCAAACCTGTGACTCCATTTGACCAAGAAAACTGTGACCATGACTTGCATAATACATTGTTGTAATATCTATTTCTCATTTATAGAAATTAGTGTAAGCATTCTCTTTTCACTGTGATAACTAATATTTGCAGTGATAATTAGCTTTTCTTAGTTGCATTCTTGACCTTCAGAGGGAAGTTGACAGAGTGAAAGAAAAAAAAAAAGTGTACATCCACATGTTAAAATCCAGAGAATCACTGACTAAGGCAGGGTCGCTGCATCCATCAGAGCATACGTTCATCAACCTGGATCCTACTCAGCCACCAAGGTCTGGTCCATAAGATTATAAAGCAGGGATTCCTAGGATGTTACCCAATAAAGGTACTGAGAAGGACTGGGAATGGCTTTAATTCCTCAAGGTGCTTTGTGTAATTCTGGATTCCAGTTGAGGTTTTACTTTTGTTTGGGGAAAATTTGAGTTGTTTTGTTTTGAAGCCCTCTCAAAGATATTTAAAAATGTTTTTATCAGTGTATTGCAGTTATATATAACAGTGGGGTTCATTTTGATATAATCGGACATGCATGGAATATAATTTGCTCTATTTCAGTCTTCAGGGCTTCCTCTTTTCCTCCTTTCCTCCCTCTCTTTACCACCCTTCCTCTACTCTACTGGTCTTCCTTCTATTTATTTATCCCAAGGATATTTTAAAGGGCCGTATAGAATAGTTTCTATAGCAAAAGACAAATGAAGTGCATTAGAATCATGGATGAGCCTCAAGGCTATCGGTCCAAGTGATTTGTAAACTGTAACATTCTACAAAATGATTATTGAAATATTTGTATATTGGTTTAGGACAGAACATCAGAGGCATAACAAATGCAAGTCATTAATTAATCAAATGGGAGATACATGAGGATGCCCCAGCTCCAAAAAGTAGTTAATCCTAATAGATGCATATTAAAAAGACCAAACCAAAAGAAATTTACTTGTTTCATCCTCAAGTTTGAATAGGTTCTGTGAGTTTCATGAGGCATGAGAGCAAGATATTAGCTTACTTAATATTTATTGAGAACTTGCTAAATGTCAACAAGTGCAGACAAAGCAAATACAAAAAGAATTAATCTTGGACATGATCTTGGACCTAAAGGAATTTATGTCCCACTAAGAAAGGTAAAAATATACTAATGACTGATGATACTGGGGCCATTCCAGTGGGGTGGTGGTTAGAGTCAGATGCTATATACTAAAGTGTTCCCAGGTGGGGAAGAAGTCAGTGCAGTCAAGGAACTTAGCTATGCAGGAAGGGAGGTCTATATAGGTAAGCAAAGTGGAGAAGCATTTGTGGATTTTTTTTTTCTTCTGATTTTAAAGAGCTTCCATCATGTATCTATGCTTTGGTGAGGGGCAGAGGAGACAAGAAGTGGCATAGGAAGAGAGAGGGAATGAATATTTGGTGCAACCAGATCCTGCTGTGGATGAGAGAGAGCGAGCTGAAAGACACAGATAAAGTCTTACTATTATATTCCATATTTGGATTAAGATATGCCAGGATCTAGGGGCTCAGCAGAGAGTGCATGGAGCAAGCAAGAGGCTCTTCATTCAAACTCCAGCACCCCCAAAATAAAACAAAACAAAGTTTAAAAAGAATTGTTTTCAAAATGTACCTTCCAAATAAATTCTCAATAAGTCTAAATATTTTAAATAAAAATGACTCATGTACCTCTAATTTACCTTGAATTTAAATTAAAACATCAGTTCCAATCAGTAAACATAAAACAAAATAATGAAATTGGACTGAGTCAAATGACATACTGAAGAATATTAAATGTGATGCTTTTTGACTTAACAAAATAATTTAAAAATCTTAATAGGACAGTTTTTCCAAATGCAATTCAAGTAAGTCACTGCTTTTTCTCTAAGGAAGAATATTTTTGAAGCTGAATCATAAATTACACATTGTACCCTGACAAAATTACCGTTTCATGGCATTTGCATTAAATCCATTATCTTGTGTGCTGTTGCCTAGCTACTGAAATTCTGAAGTTTAATGCATTTTAGATGGATATTGAAATTTCAGACAGAATCTCAACTATGTATTCTACAGGAAGAGAAAATATTAGACACACCTGTTTACTTAAATTTTCAAAGGAAATTTCTTTGTTTACAAGGGTCAAACTTCCTAAGTTATAGAGGAGACTTAAGACTTTCAGGGAAAGACTTTTAACATTACATATGAAGTCACACTACATTCATACTAGTTTTTGTTGTTTGTACTATGGACATGGAGAAAAGAAAATCTTTCCTTTGTCATTTAAAAAAAATTTTTAGCTGTAAATGGACACAATATCTTTCTATGTGTTAATTTTTATGCGGTGCTAAGGATTAAACCCAGTGCCTCATGCAGGTAAGGTAAGCGATCCACCACTGAACTACACCCCAGCGCTCTTTGTCTTTTTTAAAGACAGATTTTAAATCTATGGTTTAGGTCCTGTTCCATCCGTACAACTATGCATAGAACACACATGCATGCATCTTTAGTGTAAGTACCTGAACTTACCTGTTCCCATGCGAACACATGTTGATTAAAATAATATTGAATTTGTTCATTTGCAATGTTAATGCACAGCTGCTCAAAGGAATTTTTTCTGAAATTTTCAAAGCCAAATATATCAAGAATACCAATGCTCAGTTCGTCACCATTCCCACTGGAAAAATTAAAGTGGAAATTATTTTGACTTATTATTTATTTCCTTAGAAGGTAATGCAAAGCAGAGTAGAGTTTTCATTTGTGATTGAGCTAGGAAACTACCTTCATCACATACACTTAAAATTTCTTAACTAAAAAAGTTTCTCTCCATAGAACATAAAGATAATGGAGGCAACACTCATTTTAACATATAAATAGAACATGTTTTCCTTGTACTACTGAAACCATTCCTATACTCTTATATGAACAAAAGAAAAAAACTGTTTTTATCTATGGGTTGAAAATATAAAGTTGCAGCCCTGAGTGAATCAGAAATCATAGGGACTACCTGGCAGGCACTCAGAACACAGCAAACATATTCCACCAAAACTATATCAGAAAAGCAAAAATTCTGCTAAGAACTGTATTTAGTTTTTCATTTTAGAACAATTTTTAAAATCTTACTAAAATTATCTTAGTTACGTTGAAGAACTGTTATCTAGTTTTGGATTATTTGCTTATAATTTTTTAATACAGAACAAATGGTAACCTGGAGAAAGATAAAAATATATAGGGATTCATCTTATAATGCTTTAAAATATGATTTCACAATTAAGTACTTCAAATGCATTTTCTTTCTGCTATTCAACGTGTTTCCTTCTGTTCACTAGAGGTGAGCTCTTTGGTCAGAAAGTTTGTTCCTCAACGAAGAAATACATGCATTGAAAATTATTTTCACGTGGATTTAAAAAGGAAAGTACAAAATCTCCTCTTCCTGTTCACCATTTATGTAGTGCAAGTCACGCTCAGCGCTGTGTGAGGATGTGACTTGGAAATGACACCTAGTAACTGAAGGGAGCATTTGGAGAGAGACCGTGCTGAATGAGGAATGATGTAAAGGTGTGATGGGTTGGACAGAAGGAGAGCCACACATTTCTGAAAGTTTCTTTTTTGAATAGTAAGTATTATTCTATGTGATTATATATCAAAGTAAGATACATATTGTTAATATTTATGCTGGCTTAGTAAAAAATATTATTTTATAATCTTTTTGCCAGATAGGGTCCCACTGAGGTATTTAGTTCACTGCATAGTAACGTGTTAAAGCCCAGCTAGACCTCAGAGAAAATCTAGTTCAGGGATTCTTAAAATGGGATCTGCTACTGGCCTTCAGGGGAATGGAATCATAACAGTGTGAAATATTTTGGTGGGTAAGTACAAACATATGCATCTTTTATTTTGGAATGAAGGACAGAGATGGCTTTCAGGAGAGTTAAAAGGCTCTAAGAGGGCTGGGGATATAGCTCAGTGGGTAGAGCGCCTGCCTCGCAAGTACAAGGCCCTGGGTTCAATCCTCAGCACCGCAAAAAAAAAAAAAAAAAAAGGCTCCAAGATGCCCACTAACAAGGAAAACTTAGCTGGGGGTGGGGTGGGGCAGTGGTTCATACCTGCAATTCCAACTACTTAGGAGGCTGAGGCAAGGAAGATCGATCACAAGTTCAAGGTCAATTTGGGCAATTTAGTGAGACTCTGTCTCAAACAACAACAAAATATTAAAATGGCTGGGGCTATAGCCCAGTGTTGTAAAGTACCCCTGGGTTCAATCACCAGTACTACAAAACACAACTGCCTTGTTGTTTAGTGCCCTTATGGAACAGCAAATGAGCAAGAGATCCAGAAAAACAGTCATGGCCCAGCGTCACCCAAGTGGATGGTACCTATGGATGGCAAAGCCTTCCATAGAACATGGGTTCTCCAAAAGCTCAGAATAAATCTTCACAGAACTGAACTACACTATTTCCATTAGATTTACTTTAGCTTACTAAACTTTCAATTAAAAAAATCTAAGCCTTGGATAGTTTTCATCAGTGTATGGAAAAGAAAGTTACCAGTTAGCAGATGGCTATAGTAGGATTTTTGGCCGTCCAGTCCTAAACATGCAGATGGAGGGTAACTAACAAGGTGGGGTCAAGTCTCCAAATATTTCACTTACATTATATAGACTACACATATGTTGGAAAAAACTCCTGAACTTTCACACTTTTATGTGAATGCCTAACATCATAGAAATGGTTACATGTGAACCTACAGACCATTGTGATCCTCAAATCGTGGGCAAGCTGGGTTGGGCTCTGTGAACTCAGCTGTGGTGAGGTAGAGTTCAGTAGGCAGTTGCAGAAGTAATTTTGAGGAATAAAAACGTGGAGAGAATAATAGATTATCTTTTAGAGAATTTGGATACTACAGTATGGGATATATTTTAGTGGAAAAATGATGACCTGCATATTTGCAAAGTGTATAAAATGATCTGCCATGCTCAACTAGTGGATGTGAATGAGGTCACCTTGAGTAAAATGATCTGTCATGCTCAACTAGTGGATGTGAATGAGGTCACCTTGAGGCAGGCATTCACTGGGCTTTGCTGCACACAAAATTTCCAAAATTTGTGTAACTAATGGCAGAACAAAGCTCTAGATGTAGATGTGAGGGACTTACATCTATGTATGATCCAGTCAATGGTGGCTACAATTACCTTTATTTTGTATTTTATTTTGAGACAGGGTCTCTCTGAATTGCCAGGGCTGGCTTCAAACTTGCAATCCTCTGCCTCAGCTTCCAGGGTAGCTGAGATTACAGGTATACTCCACAGATTATCCTTATTTTTAAGATGATGTACTAGGAAGATTACAGACTTAGGGTCAGAGATCTTAGTGATACCATATTCTCACTCTGCCATTCTCTAGTGCATTTCTGAAATAAATTTCATAGAAGATCATAACACCTACTCTTACAGGGTTATAGTGAGAATTAAAATGAAAAGTTTTCCTTTACCTTTAAGATTTAATTTAAATCTCAAAAAAAGAACTAATGAACTGGCATTTTATATAACATGGTATATTCTTCAATGGTACACCTTGTACTTAAAGGAACACATTGATTGATAGTAATGTCACATTTAAAAAAAATCACATTCTCTTGGTGATCATTCATGTTGCTATAGATTTTATGTTGCAGCAGCTAAAAACTTTTACAGTCATGGCAAAATAAGGTGGTACTATTAGGAAATGAAGCATATCTTGAAATAAAACTGATAATTAAATTGTATCAATTAGAAACATCTTCAAAGGGACTTGCACAAATCAGAAAATTACAAAATAGATGCATCACCTGACATTTGGGAAAAAAGTTTGTACAGAAATATTTACCTTGGCAACGGGTCACGCTTCAACAAGCTGTTAATGCGATTGACTATCCAACTAAAGAGACGTCCGTATAAAGTCTTAGCCAAGGCATCTCTGACGTCAGAAGCTTTTTCTACAGTGTTGGGTCGGATAATTGTTTCTCCTCTTGTGATCACACAGTGGGAGGTGAGAGCTTCTTGTAGCTCATCTGCCTGAATGCAAAGCAAAGAGGCAGCTGTAAGATAAATAGATGTAGAGATCACGTCAATAGGATAGGTCACTTTCAAAAAATAAAAACGTCTTAATTCATCTCCTTCAGATGATTGGAAATAAATAGGTGGGTAGTTTATAGCATACAACTAAATTACTATTCAACACTAGTCCTGTGTCCCTTCAGGATCATTTTTCTCTCTCCATCTCCACTGGTCCGATTGTGGCTGCCACATACTATGACATACCCTAAACCAAAAGGGCTGACAAAGGGAAGTGGCTGCACTGGTGAGTGGTTACTGATGTGTGGTCAAACATAACTTCATGAATTATGCTAGCTAATCTCAAAGCACAGTAAGTAGATTTGATGTAATTTTTTTGTATTTTTTAAAATTTTATTTTTATTTTTACAGACTGCATTTTGATTCTTTGTACACAAATGGGGTACAACTTTTCATTTCTATGGTTGTAGATTCACACCATTTGTGTAATCATACATGTACACAGGGTAATGATGTCTGTCTCATTCCACCATCTTTCCTTCCCCACTCCCCTCCCCTTCTCTTATTTCCTTCTACACAACTCAAGTTCCTCCATTCTTCTCTTACACCCCCAATTATGTATCAGCATTCACCTATCAGAGAAAATATTCAGCCTTTGTTTTTTTGGGGATTGGCTTATTTCACTTGGCATGATATTCTCCAGTGCCATCCAGTTACCTGCAAATGCCATAATTTTATTCTTAATTTTGACTGAGAAATATTCCATTGTGTAGATATACCACAGTTTTTTTTTATCCATTCATTAATTGAAGGGTATCTAGGCTGGTTCCACAACCTAGCTATTGTGAATCGAGCAGCTATAAACATTGATGTGGCTGCATCACTGTAGTATACTGATTTTAAGTCCTTTGGGTCTAGGCCAAGAAGTGGGAAAACTGAGTCAAAAGGTGGGTCCATTCCAAGTTTTCTGAGGAGTCTCCATATTGCTTTCCAGGGTGGTTGCACCAATTTGCAACTCCACCAGCAATGTATGAGTGTACCTTTCTCCCCATATCCACACCAACACCTATTATTGCTTGTGTTTTTGATAATAGCCATTCTAATTGGAATGAGATGAAATCTTCAGGTGGTTTTGATTTGCATTTCTCTAATTACTAGAGATGTTGAACACTTTTTTATATATGTGATACTATTATTATATACTTATTTTTGAAATGAAGAAATTAATTGGAAGGTTACTTAGATTTTGGGGGGGCATACCCAAACAAACAGACAAGAACTACTTTCTGCAGTACACAACTGAAAAAGCATATGCTTAAATCTTGACATTCATGTATCTCTTACTAAGATTCTTCTTAGTTTCATATTTCAAAACTAAATTTTATTAAAACTTGATGCCTGGGCTGGGGATATGGCTCAGTGGTACAGTGTTTGCCAAGTGTACACAAGTTCCTGGGTTCAATCCCCAGTACCAGAAACAAAACAACAAAACAAAAACAAAAAACTTGTTGCCTGAACTAACGTTTTTAAAAAACATTTAATGATAAATAAATATCATTTAAAATTAGTGCTGCTTAAAATTCAGTGAATAAATATAATTTTAACCAAAATCAGGACATGAGAGGATAATTTTTCAAGTTAGTTGTTTTTTAAATATTTTAAGCATTTTGAATTTACTTAGCAATCTTGATAAGATGGTACTGGGTTATGTGGCTAAGGTTATGAAACTCTATCTTAAACAAAATTTTTTTTATATTGTAGAGGTGATACAGGATCACTACAGAAATTTTACCATCTAAGTTAACATTCTTCATTTCTTTCCTTTGTGACATGCTTACTACCATTATTCTGTACATTTCATCTAGATAAAACATCTTAAACATTGCTAATTTTGATGAATATTATTAACAAAATATGATTTTAATGTGCTGCATAACATTCTGACATGTACTATGATATATAAATTATTTTTAAATTGGTGGATGTTTAGGTTGTTTTTATATGTTCATAACAATAAAAATACTGGGGCCATGAACAATTGCAATTTATTCAAACTATCTGAACATCTTTAAGTTTTTTCACATATATTGCTTAAGTGCTTTTCAAAAACTGGATCAATTACACTCCTAACATTCGAATGAAAAAGACCAAGAATTTCAACACAATTTCTTGGATACCATGGATTATCATTTTTAAAAACAGCCAATTTGAAGGGAAAAATTTGTCTTCTTGGTTTTAAATGATTCCTAGTGAAGCCGAACACTTTTTCTTTCATTTTTATTAATTATTTGTGGTTTTTATTTTGTATACTGCCTTCTTGCACTGACATGTTCAGCTTTCCCCAATTTTATGAGTTCTTTATAATTGAAAGAGAGCAATGTTTTCATGTATTTGTTGCAAATATTTTCTCTCATTTTCATTTGCATGGCAATTTCCTTTTTGTTTTATTTACTATAAAATAGTTTTAATTTTTCGGAAGTCAAATAGCCATTTTCTAAGAAAATCATTTCTGCTTTGGATTTTCTGAACATAAACTTCTTCATGAGGTTTTTTCACATCAGGATTACATGAATGCATTTCATCTGTATGTTGATGATTTTTGTGTTTAAATTTATGTACATTTAGAATTCATTTTGGCATATGATGTTTGAGAAGAATTCAAATACCCCCTCTCCCAAATGGTTGGTCAGTCGGTTGTCCCTACAATACTGATTCACTACTGATTTGTAATGCCATTTTTGGTAATCTTAGTTGGATCTTTTCCTGAACACTGTCTCCCACCAATCTGTCTGTCTACTTCTATTTCCATATCGCCCATTCATCTGACATATTTATCATGTCTGCTACCGGCTAGGCATTTCACCTGGGGTCACATTGCTAAGTACAATATTTTGAAAACAAAGTTCCAATCTTGATGATCTTTATCCAGAAAAAATGGGAGCCTAATCAAGCAGTTTAAGTGGGAAGAGAAAAGGAGAAAAAGGAAGAAAAAGAGAGGAAAGGGGAGGGGAAGAAAGAGGTGGAGAGGGAAAGGAAGATAGGGGAAAGAGGTAGGTGGAAGGCGAAGAAGAGGGAGATGGAGAACCCACTGTGGTGTTTCAATGAACTGTGGCAAATGACCTGGAGAAGGTCAGTTTTTGATGTAGAGCAAACAATTGGAGGTCACTTAGTTTAGGAAAGAGGTAACAGTTGAAGCTTGGATGTTGCCTTGGATGAAAATGGTGAAGATAAAGAGAAGTAGTCAAATTTGATAGACATTTATAGGATAGCAGTATATACAGAACCAACCACTGACTGATTAAAACAATATATTTGTGAAACTATTTGGGAATGTGGCTTTCGTTTGGAGATAATTATTTTTAAGTTTAATTATAAACAATTTTAATGTAAATTAGCAAAATTTCTTTACTCCACAAGTGGCTATTCATAAAGTGGCTCAATTAATTTTAGTTCTATTCATATTAATATTAACATTTTTTGATCTACGACTGTCCTGTTAAATAGAACTAAATTCTCAATCATCAAAATCATTTTTCAGTTTGGTTGCTTGTAAGCAAATTCTTATCTACAACTATTTTGGTTTGGATCTTAAGTCTCTTAAATGCCCTCCAAAGGCCCAGTGGTCAGTCTGTGGTGCTATTAGAAAGAGGAGGAACCTGCAGAGGTGGGGCCTAATGGAAGGATGTTAGCTCATGGGGATGTGCTACTGGAGAGGATATTGGGACTCCAGCCTCTTCCTCTGTTTCTTTTTTCTTTTTGGTCACCATGACCAGAAGCTTTGCTTCACCACATGCTCCCCGCCATGATGTCCCACCTTGCCATAGTCCCCAAAACAATGGGTCAGTCAACCATGGATTGAAACCTCTGAAACCATGAGCCCAAATGCAATATTCTTCTCTGTACATTGATTTTTCTCAGATATTTGTCATAGAGGAGAAAGCTGACCCAACCACCTAACGTTATTGCATCTCATTTCTGCTGGGTACTGATAATGCTTCCAATTATGAGCAGATGGTGATAATTTAACTTTACCAATGGAGTTGTCTGGTTATTTTTTTCACTTCAGATAACTTCTTATCTCAGGTTCCAATGAAATTTGTTTATATATGGAAGATCAGAAGAGGTTTCCTCAAGGTTTCCAGGTACATGCCAATCACTGCATGCAAACCTCAAACCTTTGATCTGATGTATTACCAATTTGCTCCAAATGCACAATAGGACACAAATGACAATGTTAAGGACAAGTTTTGATCAGGAAGGTTCACATTCAGCCCTCTGAAATTACCCTGAAACAACTGATTTTGTTCCACAATAAGTATAATTCAGATATTCATATAATATATGAAAATCTGTATCATGATATCTCAGGCTATGATTGGAACTTATAATAAATAAGGAATTATGGGGACATATGCCAACATCATATATAAAAAATAGGGTATCAAGTAGGAAAAAGCTATGCCACTGGAGATATCAGTGGAATAACTGAAATTATTGGGAATAATTCATCAACCTCTGCTATTAAAAGAAAACTTAATTTGAAGCAAGTACCATGATGTGCTTTTGTGTGCTATATAACTGAAAAATTAATTTACCCAGGATAAGTGGGTATACAAAATTCATCCAGGAAGAAAACAAAAGTTTTATTATTTTTAAAATGATGATGTTTTAAATGACAACTCTAATTCTTTTTCATTTCAATTAACAATTTTATCTATATTTTCTATGTTTACACATTAAATTATAAGCAACTCTTAACAGTCAATATAAAAGCTCTATGTTCAGAAATGTTTTCTACAGTAATAAGCTCACATGCGTAAAGATCTGGTTTAAACAATGGACTTTCAAAATCTCATTTTACACAAATTAAATCTGAGTATCCTCTTAAGGATGCTATATAAGCACAATTGCTTGAAATTACCCTTATGTGACACCGTGTAAGAATTGAGAAAGTTCAGTTTGGAATAGAAGATAATAAAAACTCACAGTTCTCCAGAGCTGCATGGTTGCAAATGTAGCTTTTGTCAATCTGGTGTTCAGTTGCCACAGAAGAAAATTCAATGTTTCCAATGTTCAAGATGGCAGCAAGTATACTGTATACACTTCCGAGTTGCTGAAACACACCATAGAACTTTAAGTTAGCATCATTCTCCTCTTGACTACAATGAGGCTGTGTCTAAGGCTGGGGGCAGCTGGAGAAAAAAGCCTCAGCTCAGGTTCCAACATGACAGGTCCTCCCACAGACCACAGTGTCTGACTGTGAGATGCAAGTAGGCAAGATCCAAGCAGGCTTGGCCTCATTCGCTATTCGGAATTTAGAGGAGAGAACAGTGTCCTTTAACCAGTAAGTACCCCAAATATTTTATGAATGAAAGTATGAATAAAAAATGGAAATAAGCTCTCAGAGGACACAAATATTTATTAGGTTATAGATAAATCTATCCACATGAAATCTCAGAACTTAGTTGTGGCTGTTACCATACGGACATTTTCATGACATCATTTAGCAGTGAGGCCATGTGTACAGATGAAGAAGAGAAAGGAGAGAAAAATCTAAAGATCCTGTCACCTAAGTCAATAGATATATGTGGCTTTAGGATAGGCATGAAAACTTTGTTTGGACCATCGTTCGAGTTTATAGTTGTTATCACTTCTTCAATGTAAATTCATAGATAACGTATGTTGAAAACACTCAGAAACACACATATATGACTCTTTTTGAAGGTACTGGAAAAATTTTGCTAAGGAACCTATGATAATTCTAGGTGTTATTCCAACTATGTTCATGGTGAAGTCAGGTGAAGAGACAAATCCTTTGTTGTGCCCCTGCTTTCTTTCCCCTCCTCCCTCCCCCTATTTTCCTACCTCTACTCCATTGATCTTCCTTTTTCTCATTTAGTTTTGATTGATGCTTTATACATTTTCACAAAATTGAAATTCACTGTGGTATATTTATACACACACAGAGTGTGATTTTGTTGAATGCATTCTGCATTTCCTTCCCTTTCTAGTCCCTCCTCCCTTCCTCTCAATCGCCTTCTTCTACTTCACTGAACTTCTTTATAGCTTTATGATATCTGATTCCCCTGCTTGCCTTTTCTCTTATTTTGTCTTCATGTGAGAACATTTGACCATTTTTTAAATTATTTTTATTTTTGGAGGTACCAGATATTGAACTCAGGGGCACTTGATCACTGAGCCACATCCCCAGTCCTATTTTGTATTTTATTTAGAAGGGTCTCACTGAGTTGCTTAGCACCTTGCCCTTGCTGAGACTGGCTCTGAACTCTTGATCCTCCTGCCTCAGCCTCCAGAGATGCCGGGATCACAGGCATGCACCACCATGCCCAGCTTGATCCTTCATTTTCTGAGTCTGATTTATTTCACTCAGTATGATGTTCTCCATTTCCACCCATTTACCAGAAAATGCCATACTTCTTTATGACCGAGTAAAACTCCATTGTGTGTATGTACCTCATTTTCTTAAACTATTCATCTATAAATGGGCATCTGGTTTGATTCCATAATTTGGATATTGTGAATTGTGTTGCTATAAACACTGATGTGGCTGTATCACTACAGTGTGTTGATTTTGGTTATTTTGGGTAAAGACCAAGTAGTAGGATAGCTGGGTCATATGGTAACTCCACTCCTAGTTTTTTGAGGAATTTCCATTCTGCTTTCCAGGTGGTTGTTCTAATTTGTGGTCTCACCAACAATGTATGAATGTACCTTTTCTCCACATCCTCACCAGCATTTCTTATTATTTGTATTCTTGATAATTTCCATTCTGATTGGTATGAAATGAAACCTCAGTGTAGTTTTGGCCTGCATTTCCTTGACTGCTACAGATGTTGGAACATTTTTTTCATATATTTGTGCATTATTTGTGTTTCTATTTTGAGACGAATTTTTTTAGTTCCTTTGCCCATTCAATTGGGTTGTTTTTTTTGCTGTTGTTAAGGTCTTTGAGTTCTTTATATATTCTGGTTATCAATCCCTTTTCTGAGGAGTAACTGGCAAAGATTTTCTCCCATTCTGTAGGCTGTCTCTTCATGCTCTTAATTGTTTCATTTGCTGTGTGGAAGATTTTTAATTTGATGGCATCCCATTTGTTGATTCTTGGTTTGTTTCTTGAGCTTTAAGGTCTTGTTGAGCCTGCCCCAGTATGATGGAGGGTTGGCCCTGTTTTCTTCTAGTAATCACAAAGTTTCTGGTCTAATTCCTAAGTCTTGGATCCACTTTGATTTGGCTTTTGTGCAGGGTGAGAGGGATCTAGTTTCATTCTTCTACATATGGATATATAGTATTTCTAGCACCAAAGGCTATCTTTTCCCCAACATGTGTTTTTGGATTCTTTGTCAAATATCAGATGACTGTGAGTATGTACATGGGTTCGTCTGTGTCTTCTATTCTATTCCATTGGTCTTCATGTGTATTTTTATGCCAATACTATGCTGTTTTGTTACAATAGCTGTGTCATATAATTTGAGATTAGGTATTGTGATGCTTCCTGCATTGCTTTTCTTGCTCAGTATTGCTTTGGCTATTCTGGGTCTTTTATTAATCCAAATTAATTTAAAGGCTGCTTTTTTTCCTAGTTCTATGAAGAATGCCATTGGTATTTTTAAGGGGGATTGCATTGAATTTGTATAGTGCTTTTGGTAGCATGGTCATTTTGACAATATTTGTTTTGTCTGTCCAAGAACATAGGAGGTCTTTCCATCTTCCAAGATCTTCTTCAACTTATTTCTGAAGTTTTTTTGTAGTTTTCATTGTAGAAACTTTTAATCTTCTTGGTCATTAATTCCCAAGGTTTTTGTTTTTTATGGCTTTTGTCAATGGGATGGTTTTCCTGATTTCTTTCTCAGATGAAATTGTCATTGGAGTATAGGAAAGCTATTGATTTATAAATGTTGATCTTGTATCCTGCTACTTTGCTGAATTCATTTATCATCTCTAGAAGTCTGGCAGAGTTTTTGAGTCTTCTAGATATATGATCATGTCATCAGTAAACAGAGATAGTTTGACTTTTTCTTTTCCTGTTTGTATTTCTTTACTTTTCTTCTCTTGACTGATTGCTCTAGATAGAGTTTGGAGAACTATATTGAACAGAAGTGGTAGGTGAGAGTGGACAGTCTTGTCTTGTTCCTGATTTTAGAGGATATGCTTTTAGTTTTTCTCCAGTATAATCGTGGCTTTGAATTTGTCATATATAGCATTTATAATGTTGAGATAAGTTTCTTCTATCCCTAGTTCCTCCAGTGTTTTTAACATGAATCGGTGTTGGATTTTATCAACTACTTTTTCTGCATTTATTGAGATGATTGTGTGATTCTGGTCCTGAATTCTATTTATGTGGTGAATTACATTCATTGATTTGCACCTGTTGAATGAACCTTGCATCAATGGGAAGAAAGCTTCTTGATCATGCTGTACTGTTTTCTTAATGTGTTTTTAAAGCAGTTTGCTAATATTTTATTAAGACTTTTTACATCTATGTTTATCAGGGATATTGGTCTATAATTTTCTTTCCTTGATGTGTCTTTGCCTGATGTTGGTATCAAGGTTATACTGGCTTCATAGAATGTGTTTCAGAATGTTTCTTCCCTTTGAATTTCATGAAATAATAATTTGAGAAAGATTGGTAGTAGTTCTTCTTTAAGAGTCTGATAGAACTCAGCTGAGAATCCATCTGGTCCTGGGCTTCTCTTTGTTGGAAGACTTTTATTTTTTTGTTTCAATTTCATTAATTGATATTGGTCTGTTTAGGTTTTCTATATCCTCCTGGTTCAATGTGGGCAGGTCCTATGTGTCCAGAAAATTTTCAATGTCTTGTAGATTTTCCATTTTATTGGAGTATAAATTTTTAAAATAGTGGTCCTCTGGATTTCAGAAGTGTCTCTGGTGCAATCTCCTTTTTTCACTTCTAATTTTGTTTATGTCTGTTATTTTTCTTGCAGTTGATTTCTAGTTTCATTATATTATGATCTGGCTTTATTTCATGTCTAATTTCATTTCAAAATATATGCTTTTTTCTGATAAAGATGTGATTAATATAATGAATATAAAGCTATTGTCTATGAACCAGAGTACAGATAGCAAAGTGACATTACATCAAAAAGTATAAGGAATAGTTAAATACAGTCAAATAGTGGAGAGGTTTGTTTGTATATGGAATTTCAAATGCCGCCTACCCAAATTTTCATAAAAATTTTTCAAAGAGGCTCTGATGAAAATTGGGTAGGAATGACACCTGAAAGAAGCCCAGTGAAGTGTGATACACTGGGTCACATAGCTAAGTTCCAGTTGAAATGCAGAACTTGGGATTCCCCATGGACAGACACAACAGAGCACAACTATGAGAAATGATCCAGACCTGTGACTTGGATTAAACTCCTCTACAACAGTGGTTTTAAACTGGAGGTTGAGGGGAGGGAGAAATGATTCTGCCCCCAGGGAACATTGGCAATGTCTAGAGACAGTTAAAATTTTAGGCTATTATAAACTATTGGCCTCTAGAAGATGGAGGACAAGGATGCTGCTGAATCACTTACATTGCACAAGAGAGACCTCACAACGAAGAATTATCCAGCCCTAAATGTGGTTGGGAAACTGTCATATGAATAAGCAGGATCTAGACCTTCGACAAAGTCTCAAATTCCCTGTCCCAAAGAATGTTTCTGAACATTCAGCCTCAGCTCCTAATCACAGGAAAATATAAAAGTAAGAAAAGAGGTGTTGAAGTAAATCAAATTCATAGTACCCGTTCTGGGTTGACCTGTGTCCCCCAAATTTCCTGTGTTGAAGTTCTAAGATACAGTACTTTAGAATGTGACCTTATTTGGAAACAGGATCACTACAAATGCAATTACTTAAGATGAGGTCATATTGGAGTAGGCTGGGTCCCTATTCCAACAGATTGCTGTCCTTTTAAAAGAATACCCCATGAAGAGACAGATGCACAAGGAGAATACTATGTGAAGATGGCTGAAGGCAGAGAGCTGGGTGATGCCTATGCAATACAAAGAATGCTAAGTGTCATCAGGGAACCATTAGGTTCTATAAGCAAAGAACAGATTGTCCATCACAGTCCTCAGGAGCCAAGCCTGCTGACATCTTGACCTCAGACTCCTATCTCCTGTGCTGCAAACAACGAATTCCTGTTGTTAAAGCCATTCAGATTGTGGTACTTTGTTAAGGCATCCCTAGAAAACTAATACAGTATAGATGCTTTTTTGTTAAATATATGAAGAAGATATATAATTGTGTATATATATACATATATAACCAAATTATAATTTGGTTATTTTGAAATGTTTGAAACCTTCAAAAATATCAGAGACATAGTAAATAATCTCACAATTTTTGTGATTTAAAATTAAATGCTTATTTGATATGACACGGTTTTGATTTGAAAAATATAACTTGATTGGAAATTGCCTTCAAATGTACAAGATGACTTGATTTACTACATTAATAATTTTGAATTATTAGATTTTCAGGGTTAATAACTTTAAGTGCTTAAGGAGATTTGGTTAAATGATCAGGAAGTTTAGGAAGTGTCTGTCTCGTAAGCCAGCTCAGTCAGAGTGAATAAAAAGGTATGTAAGCAGAACATTCAAACCCAAGGAAATAATTAGGTATTTGGTTTAAAAGTCATTAATATACTGAATTAAGTAAATACAAGTGACTGTAAATAGTCCTTTCTGAGCACAAATATGACTTCTTTGAAAATTGAAAAAACTATTAGTGTACAATTACAATGAATTAAGAAAAACATTTTTAAAAACTACCAGAACAGCCTCCACTTAGCTTCATGCTTATCTATGAGGATCAAAGTCATGTTTAGATTCACAAACATGATCAGTGCACACACTCGTCTCTGGAATTACATTCCTAACCAGTTTCTTTGCCTCTGGTTTTGCCCTTCTCCCATCCATCTTCCACATGGCTCTCAGAGAGATTTCTTTTCTAGCAGTCAAACCAGGTCATCTTAGTTCTCCAATTAAAGTCCTTCAATGGGCCCTCTTCCCTTAGGGATAAAGTTCCAGCTCCTCACAAAGGCATGCAGAGGAGAATTCTGCATCTTCCGTGTCTCTCTGTTCTCATTTCCAGCTACTGTTATCTCACATTTTCAGCCAGTCAAACTCCACAGAGGTTCCCGAGAATTCCACATTCTTTCCATACCTCAGTTTCTGGTTATGCTGCTTTTTATCCACTCCCTTCATATAATGTCTTTAAATCTTTTACTGACTAATCCCAGACTTCATGTTTCTGTAAAATTCTCTATGTGAGACCACAGAATTGCCTACACTTTACTGGAATTATGCAATGATGCTTCATGTATTTATCTTCTATCAGACTACAAACTTATTGAGAAGAGACTGACTAATTCATCTCTAATCTCTGGCCGAGGGTCTGGTAGACAGCTAGCACTCAATAAATGCTTCTCGAACTATTTTGTTTTGTGTCAGTCAAGTGACAGTACAATTGTCTCCACTTTTCAAACAGAATCTCTCTGTTTTGGGTGTCATTGAACGTAAGACTAGTTTATAAATACCTTAATCTGTGCCTCACAGTTTATATTATCCTGCTCAGAATTTTCTTTTCATCTAAATGTCCCCTTCTTTTGGTCTCAAGCATTGCACCCTGACTTCATAGATTTTATGAGAATACAAAAGCCTTGAGAACCTTATCTACAGACAAGCTGATTTCTTCCCAAAGTCAATCCACTCTCTAAGTGGCAGAGCCCCATGGCTGGAGAAGGCCTGACACCCCTTTGTCCTGGGTGCTGCAGCCTGTGTTGGGTAGAAGGAGGCTGGTGCACATGGTCCTTTGGGTGAAACCCATTAATCCTTTCTTGGAGCCTGAATTCACACTTAATGCCTAATTGAAAGGCATGGGAGGGAGTGGCAGGGAGGAAACCTTGCCTGGGGACCAGGACAGGGTGGTGCCCTCCCTGGAGAACATGGTACCACCCAGTCTAGTCCTGGGACAGTTGAGGTACTGATGATCCCAGTGAGGAAAGACAGAAGAGGCAGGCTGGGGGGAGGAGACTGGGGTCCGGATGTTATCAGAGCTCACATATCAGGCAGAGGAACTGATGGGAGAGAAAGCAAAACTCTGCAAATAGCATTTGCAGCTGTTAGTTACATACAAGATATTATGTTCTCTATTCTTAGGTTCAATTTTGTACTTGAAGCAATAAAATGACATGAGCAATCTGCAAAGACTAGAATGAAATTAAATGGCCCTCCATTTTAGTCATAAGATCATATTTAATGAGAGTTAGAGATGACTCAGAAATTAACCATCCCTCCTCTCTCCTTTTACTGATAAAGACACTTAGATCAGAGAGTTTTAGTTATTGGTTGAAAGATAATCAGCCAGAAACAAACAGTACCAATGATATTAACCCAGGGATCTTGAATCTCTAGCACACAAATATTTTTATTACACCAACTGCCTTCGTGGTCCTCTTATTCAGTTCAAGTTGTCAATGTTGTCTGAATCATGATATTCTAGAATTGTAACTTGTTGTGTGCTTTTTGAATGAAAACAACTACGTACCAAATTATTTTTCAACTATTAAATGAACAACTAAAAGGGAAATACATAACCCTCCCCTCCTAGCCAAAAACAATTTTTAAAAAACAAAGTGATTGTACTTCATGGAAATTCATCTTTGTATGATGCTTGAAAATATTTAATTTTGATCCCAGGCTCTTTCACAAATATTATTTGATCCTAACTAAACTCCCAACAGATTAATCCAAGGGGTGGGAGCCAGTTTGAGATTTTTAGACTACCATAAGAAATAAAAGTAAAATCAAAGCAGAAAAGAAGGGCATTCTTATAAGACATATGACGATGTGCAAAGAAAAACAAAAACGCCTGTGATGATGTGGTCTAAATGGCCTGGTGAAATGGTCTCCAGATGAGTTGAGTCATTGAACCACTAATCACTTATTTTAAAACTCTGGCAGAACAATGGCGTAGGAAATCATGTGGTTTTATAAAGATTTTCAAGTTTTCCAATTTGTGTTATTTTTCGAGAACTTCTAATTTCGATTTGCCTGTCATTCCTTTGGATCATGCTGAATCACAAGTGACACCTGGATTGTAAACCCTGGGACTGTTTAAAGAGACAGACACACTCCGGGTGCTGTCAATACCCTGAGAGACAGTGGGAGAGGGAGAGACAGTCTCTGGCCTGGAGAGTCACTGAAATTGTGCAGCAGTGAGCAAAGAGATAGCAGCCTGCTGTGCTTGGAGCATGTGAGAACCATGCTCTCTCATGGACAGTCAAAGTTGCCTCCTTCCAAAATGGATCTGAAGCAGCTACTGACAAAGAACAGATCTAAGAAACCAGAAAGATTTAAAAAATCAGACTAAAAGAGAAACAAACACCCACTCAGTCTGATCATAGGGTTTTGGTACCAGGCCAGCCTGCCCTGCTCACTCCCAGTCTCTGCTTGAGATGGGAGATCACCACATCCTAGGAGGGTCACTCTGAACCGGATTAAAAATCTTCATGTATTAGCTGGCAGCGATGCTGCTCCTGAATCAGAAACAGATGTTACAGTATCCTCTATCCTAAAACACAGGTTTGGATGTTCAATAAACCCTGAGTATATTTAAATTTGGAACATAGAGTTCAAAATGAATTATATTTGTCAGTAGATGCTAACTGAAAAACTGGTTTAATTTTAATGTTACTAAACATTGCTCTACTAAGCAAGAGAAAGTAGTTTGAACCAAATATGAGTGAAACATTGCCTCTAATGAGTGGAACTCAGAAGTAAACAAACCAATTAAAAGTGATTCCTTGCTTCTAAGATAGCAACCTCTGGGGGAGTGGATTGGTAAGAAGCAAATCAGCTCTTCTGATGACAAAAAGCAGGGAAAAGAACTACAAACAGGCCCATCCCCTGGTTCCAAGCAAGGGCTGGCCACCGTGATTGAGAGGCAGCGTCTTCCAATTTGGAGGATGCCCTGAGATCCGATTTGCTTCTCCTGCTTTCTGCTAACCAGGCTCCCAACAGAGTCAAGTCACCGTCCAAAAAGAACATCTATTCTCAGCAATACTGCCTGTATGAGCCAGGAGTAGGGAAAGGAATATGCTGCCTTTTTCTTTATTCAATGCACCCCAAATAAACTGGCTCTGCTTTAAGAGCCAGGGTGCTCTGCATGCTTGAATCAGTTTGTCTTCACAGGTATATGCTAAGGGAGGGGCAAGGGCCAGCCTAGGAAGGGGCTAGGATTGGGGAAGAGAAAAAGGAAATAGGGACGGCAGATTGGATTTGAATTTTTGCTGGGGGAAGTGACAAGCATGCAACCGGAAGTTGCCAAGCCCAGGAAAGGGTCGGGGTAGGGGTGGCATTAGGGCTAAACTAACCAGCACCCTGCCAGCCAGAGCAACCAATGTAGTGTTTTTACTTCTGCTGCAGCTAACCTAGGGATTATACTGTGTTGAAACACTTGAGGAAGATAAGACTTTGGTCCCTTGAGCCAGACTAAGAACAGAGATTCAAGATGTCCACCACGACAGTGCGGGCATGGATTAGAGCACAAAAATGGGACAAGGTTTGGAAGGGAGCAGCACATGGAAAGCCCTGGGGTGTCTCCTGAGGTTTGTCTGCATTCTCTGGGTGAGGGTCACATAGCATGTCACATGACTGATGTTCATGTTCTTTGCATGGGGGAGTTTTTCGTCCAGAGCTAAAGTCATTACAAACACATTTATTTCTCTGATAATACAAATATCTATTTCTCTCAAGTGTATCAGACTCATCTCTGACTCTAGCTGCTACAATTCAGACTTTGTTCCCCAAAGGCACTCAGGTAAGGTGAACAGCACAGATTTCAGCATGAATGATGTCCACCTCCAGACCTCCTGCCATGCAGAGGGGTATATACCACTCTACCCCACACACGAGCTATCCACAGTATGCTTAGAGACCTCTCAGTTGTTCAACTCTTATTCAGTCCACCTCATTTTTATCTGAACTCTGAAGCAAAGGGTACTATTTGTCAAGAAATTCTGCTGTCCTTGTGCATCAACCCAGTCCTCCTGCACCTTTGCTGTTTCTTTTATTTGGGTAGGAGTGGGAGGGGCAGTAGAATGAAATTCATGTACTGGCCACTTTAAGAAACAGGCACTCTCTCTAGGAGAGAGTTCTTCACAGTAACATATTACAGCTAAGAACAAAGTCTGCAAACCTCTGCAAAAGCCCTCAGAGGCCTTATATAAACAATGGATTTTTGTTCTGTTTTTTAACGTCCAAAAGCTATTTAATGTATCAACGGAGAGAAGGGCTCCAGACATCTCTATTCTGCCTACAGACCACGGATCCATTGACTTCTCCGATTACAGCTTTGGTTTAGTAGTTTCTGCATGGACAGCTGTCAGCCCCAAGTTCCAGGTAGGGTTCATCAATCAATGAAGAAAATGCATCATTTAGAAAGGAAGGTGGGTAAGTTGGAGCTTCTACTTGGAATGAAAAAATTATTCAACTTCAACTCAAGAATTCCTATGAGGAAGGTATTAGACTAAGTATGGGTTCAACCTCGGTTTATCACTGAGTCAAAAACGATTTCCTTCTCGTCTTTATGATTCATAATGTTCTGGCAAAAACTGAGAACTCTTTAGGGGAAGTCATTGCAATAATGTTCTCTTTGGTCCCCAGAGGAATTAATTCTCCTTGATTGGTTCTAGAAACATCCTTCCAGGTTCCTGCTGGCTCCTCAATCTCTCTCTTACCATCCTGTCCCTACGATCGAGTAATTTATCTAGAAACAGTTAGTCATGTCTGTTCCAGACTCAGGCCAGGAACTTTTAAGTCCTGAGGTTGTAAAAGCAGCCAGGTAGGAACAAGTCTCCCTGTCAAATCTGAATTCCTCCTGGCTCTAGAGAAAGCTCGCTTTAGAAACACTTACCCTAAAAATCAGATGGTTACACCACAGCCATTTCTTTGCCTATGACAAATCAAATTACTCTGACTATTCACTGTTATAGATACTGCCTGTTCCTTGGTCAAGTTCAACAAAGTTCATTTCATAGTTGTTTTGATTTCTCACTTCTTTAGTTAGAGAAGTCAATTTGTCACATAATTATTTTACTTTTTCCAAATTTACAGGTATTCTACAAAACAAGATCTTTCAAAAAGTCCCCATTAAGATAGCTCTTAAAAATAACTGGGGCTCCATTTGAATCTATGTATTTTTATTTTACCAAAGATCTGCCTGGAAAATCTCTGAGTTGTAACATTAGCCTTGGGGAGTTGAATTGCTGGAGATCTCTAGGAACATTATGGACAAAGAGTACCCTGGATTGACTTAACTCTCCCCTATTAGGCATGGCCCTAATTCTGAATACAAAGAAAAAAAGCATTTATCTGTTCTTCTTTAGCCTCAACCAGTTGGTAGAGATCACAGATCACACGTCATTTCCTTGAGGCAAGGTCTGGAGAATATTGATTCTCAGGTCTGTATCAAAGATACCCAAGATGGGGGCAAAAGCTTTCAAAGACAAGGCAAGACTGGAGGCCACTGGTTACTAGAGCAGAAATGGCAGAAGTTCTGTATTTGCTCTTGATAGCAAACTGTGGTATGCCAAGAACAATCATGTCTTTAGAAATAGTACTTTCTAACAAGCAAATGGATCATGGGACTAAACATTATTGTTGACAGTCTTCTCTTTTAGAAGGCAACTGCTATAATCTGGATCTTGTATCTCTCCAAATGGCCCACCTGTAAGGACTTGGACCTTAGGGTGGCACTACTGGGAGGTCATAGAACCTTCAGGAGGCAGGACCTAGAGGGAGGTCTTGAGGTCATCGGCAATGAGTCCTTAAAGGGAATTGTGGTACACTAACTTCTTCTGCTCTCTCTTGACTCCCTGTTTCATGATATAAGTGCTTGTGCTCCACCACACATTTCTGCCATGATGTGCTTTCTCACTGCAGGCCCAAAGCAATGAGGCATTGCAGTTTAATGAATCACAGAATAGAATCATCAAAACTTGAACCAAAGCATACCTTTTCTCTTTATAATTAATGATCTCAGGTATTTCATTATAGTGGTGGAAAGCTGACTAACACAAGAGTCAACAGTGCCCTACAAGAAGACCACAAAATGATGATATTCAATAACTTCACTGTACATACTTTGAATTAATTTGGTAAAGTTTCACTTCTGTCAGCATCTTCACATTTTATATCCTGCCCATAACTTTTCTTTTTTTTTCTTCAGGCTTAAGCTCTTAGAGTTCTGATAACCCAAGGAATCTCAGTGAACTTCTCAAGCAGACACATTACCTGTTTAAAGCTGCAGGAGAGTGAAGAGTAATTTATGAAAATTCAATGAATAGCACAGTATTTTCCTAAAATGGTTCATCTAAAAGACTCTTTCACATTCAGAGTGAAGTTTTCTTTTATTACAGGATCTGAATCAACACAGAAAACAGGAAACTGCAAAGAGAAGGTTTGAAAGCTGCTCTGAAAGCCCTCAGGAGTCCCTATTAAATGAGACACTTTGGTGTAAAATCAAAAAAAGCAACCCATGGGACAGAGGAAATTTTTGTTACACAGAGATACATTTATAACCTTAAAGGACTGTATTATTAAATTAGAAAAATGAAGAAATAGAAAAAACAAGTCTTAAGAAAAAAAAGAAACCAAATAACTAAATAAAAATGTAAAAAAATGATATCAATAATACTGATAATAAAAAATTTATAAAGTACATAAACACATCTAACTCTTTGGTTTTCACATTTTTAAAAGTAAAGATTGAAAACTCTTTGTAAGCCTAATTAAAGATAAAAGATCAAGGCCAAAAATTATATATGCTTAGAATGAGAAAGGAAACAAAGCTAGAGATACAGGATAAATTTAAAGGATTATAAGAAAATTCAGCAAGCACATTTGTGGCAACAAATTTGATTATTAGTACTTGACAAATTTCAATTTTAACCTCCAGAGCAAAAAAGAATGAATGTAAAATTACCATAGAAGAATCAGAAACATTAAAAAAGACTCAGTATCAAAAAGGCCCCAGAAACAGATGCTGTGTCAAACACTTAGCCTGGCATGGATTAATTACTCAATAAATGCTCACTCCTGCCATTAGTGATGACAGAAAGATACTTTAGGTTCAGATGTCTTTCTTACTCACCTCCATTGTAAAACCTATAACTTTGAAACACTGCTCAATTAATTCATACTGGGCTTTATAGAAACTATTATTCATCATGTCCTGTACCGTTCTGAGTTGGTCATTGTGTAGGTACCTGAAATAAAGTATAAAAGGACAGGTAAAAAACCTAAAATTAAATGGATATGAGGACATTTCTTATGAAAGTACAACCTGGTAGATTACCTGGGAGGCTTATTTTCAGGCAATTTGTAAAGGGCCAGTTTCTTCTTTTCAGCTAACCCAGCATAAATATAGTAAAAAATATGAAAATTTTTTTCTCCACTGAAAAAAAAAATAAAACATTTTCAGTAAGGTGGTTAGTAAGAACATTTATTAATTGTTAAAATACTTGACAATGCAATTATTAGAACAAAAGAACTGTGAGAGCCTGAAGACTCCATCTGGCTTTCTGTGGTTGTCATTGTTGCATTATTTTCAATAACCACTCTCAGTAAATTCCACCCACCGTGATAAGCACTTGACATGAATCGTTCAATGTCTGTTTGTGGATGACTTCCAGGCATTGTTTTAGACACTGGGAAGACAGCAGGAACAAAGCAGTCAAGAATCCCCAACTTCTTGGAGTTTACTTGTCAGGGGAACAGAGAGGAAAAGAAACAAAGTACATAGAATGCCAGCTGGTGGTGATAAGTGCTGCATTCTCTAAGGTACCCACCACAATTCCCTGAGGTAGGCACAGTTTCCCCATTTTATTTCTTTTTTATTTCTTTTTCTTTTTTTTATTTGCTTATTTACTCATTGAACACAAATGGAGTACAGCTATTGTTTCTCTGGTTGTACATAAAGTAGAGTCACACCATCTGTGCATTCATACATATGCCAGGGCAATGATGTCTGTCACACATTCTGTTATTATTCTTACCCCCTGACCCCGACCCCACCCCTCCCTTCCCTCTATGCTATCTATCCTTCCTCCATTCTTGCCACCCTTCCACCCTGCATTATGCATCATCATTCACTTATCAGAGAGACCATTCGGCCTTTGGATTTTTGGGATTGGCTGATCTCACTTAGCATAACAGTCTCCAGCATCATCCATTTACCTACACATGCCATAATTTTATTCTTCTTTATGACTGAATAATATTCCATATTCCATATATACCACAGTTTCTTTATCCATTCATCTATTGAAGGGCATCTAGGTTGGTTCCACAATCTAGCTATTGTGAATTGAGCAGCTATGAACATTGATGTGGCTGCATCACTGTTGTAATCTGATTTTAAGTCCTTTGGGTGTAGACCAAGGAGTGGGATAGCTGGGTCAAATGGTGGATCCATTCCAAGTTTTCTAAAGAATCTCCACACTGCTTTGCAGAGTGGCTGCACCAACTTGCACTCCCACCAGCAATGTATGAGTGTACCCTTTTCCCCACATCCTTGCCAATACCTGTTGTTGCCTGTATTCTTAATAAAAGACATTCTAATTGGGGTAAGATGAAATCTTAAGGCGGTTTTGATTTGCATTTCTCTTATAATGAGGGATGTTGAACATTTTTTCATAAATCTGTTGATTGCTTGTAGATCTTCCTCTATAAAGTGTCTGTTCATTTCCTGGGCCCATTTATTGATTGGGTTATTAGTGTTCTTGGTGTAATAGAGACCCAGAATAGCTAAAGCAATCCTTAGCAAGAAGAGCGAAGCAGGGGGTATCTCAATACCAGACCTTCAACTATACTACAGAGCAATAGTAACAAAAACAGCATGGTATTGTCACCAAAATAGACAGGTAGATCAATGGTACAGAATAGAGGACATAGAGACAAACTCACATAAATACAGGTATCTCATACTTGACAAAGGAGCCAAAAACATACAATGGAGAAAAGACAGCCTCTTCAACAACTGGTGCTGGGAAAATTGGAAATCCATATGCAGCAAAATGAAACTAAACCCATATCTCTCACCCTGTACAAAACTCAACTCAAAGTGGATCAAGGACCTAGAAATTAGACCAGAGACTCTGCACCTAATAAAAGAGAAAAGAGATCCAAATCTTCATCATGTTGGCCTAGGACCAGATTTCCTTAACATGACTCCCAAAGTGCAAGAAATAAAAGCAGGAATCAATGATTAGGATAGAGTCAAACTAAAAAGCTTTTTCTCAGCAAAGGAAACAATCAGCAATGTGAAGAGAGAGCCTTCAGAGTGGGAGAAAATCTTTGCCACACACACTTCAGATAAAGCACTGATCTCCAGAATCTACAAAGTACTCAAAAATCTTTACACCAAGAACACTAATATCCCCATTTTATGTACCAGGAAAATCAGATTAAAAGCTACCAGATTCCCCCAAAGTCACAAAGTTGATGACTATTTTGGATTCAAACCAGGTCTATTTGACTCCAAAGTTCAAGTCTTTAACCCTCTATTTACACTTTCTGAGGCTCAGTTTTCTCACCCGTGTGAGGGGCCTCTTTCTTGTAATTTTCAAATTCCAGGACCCTGTGGTTCTTAGGTATAAAGACCATTTCCCAGATGCTGGAATCATACAATGAAGGGAATAGGGATCACAACAAGGCAAGTCTGGCTCAGGATGTCCCACAGCTTATTTGCTGGGACTCCAGGGTCCCATCACCTTATCCTCTTTCCCTCAGGTCCTCCTTTCACTCTGATGGGCTCTTGGAACAGATCACGCTTGCAGTTTCTCATTGAACTAGAGAAGGAGGCTTCTCCTGCAGTTGGTGTGTCTCCACTGTCTCCTCTTTGTACCCTGGTGGCCATCTGGGACACCTCCAGGTTTGCATCTCTCTTGTCGAATTCTCCTTCTCATCCCTCACTACACCCTCCTCTTATGGATGGTCATAAATCCTCCCTTGACTATACATTCTACTACCACCAGGCTCACAGCTGGAGTTGGGTCAGGGGAGGGTTCTTCTTTAAAAGGGTTAAATTAATTATAATGCCTCAACTGTCAAGGCTTAGTTATCCTCACTTCTTTCTATTATTTCTTCTTTTCAGTTAGTATTAAACTCACTCCCATCACAAATCTCTGGATGTGACCACTGGGGGCAGGTACTAAGATCCTGAACTATTGCTCCACCTTGCCTGCCTTGGACCAGGGCGGAGTTGTGCTTAGAGTGTCTCTCTCTCATCATGCCCTGTTACTATCTGGATATTAGGTGTTCTGCAAGTTTCTGTGTCAATGCAGGAATACTCAGAGGTGAAATGATTAGATTTTGAGAGCTGTGATCTAATCAGTCTATCCTAGTTTGAATGGACTAACTGGGTGTTAACTATGGGCAAGTGGGGCATGGCTGGAGAGGTGGGTCAGTGGGGATGTGCCCTGGAAGGCTTCATCCTCCCTGTGGCCCCTTCCTCCCACCACACCCCCTCTCTGGCCACCATGAGTGGAGCAGTGCTTTTCTACCATGCCCTTCCGCCATGATGTTCTGCCTCTTCTTGAGCCCAGAACAATGGAGTTGGCCATTTATGGACTGAAATCTCTAAAACCATGAGCCAAACCGGTTGTTCTTGCCAGGTGTTTTGGTCACAGTGACAAAAGCTGACTAATACACTCCCTACTTCAGGGCAGCCTGTCTCTCCTCTTTGGAGACCCTGTTCCTTTCCCTCACCTCCTTCATAGCCAGTGTCAATGAACTCAGAGGCCAATGAAATATTTTCAGAAGAGGAATTACTATTATCAAGGTGATTTTTTTCCTTGAACAAGGGAGCCTTTAAAGATTTTTCCACATGTCCATGGAATAGGAAAACAGTGTACTTGAGACTATGCATAATCCTACACAAAATGTTTTACTTAAAAGATAAGAATAGAGTTTAAAACTTTCCTAGATCTTCTCCTTCTACATATGATAAGCAATATAACCTCAATGGAGATAAAAATTTTATCTTTTTCTTGTTAGAAATTATTTATTCTTTCTGTACACAGAAGTTTTCAATGGTAACTCAAACACATGCATATAGATTTCCTTTTCCAATGATGCAGTAAACGATGTTTGGAGTTTGGGAACATCTGTGGCTTTATTTTATAATCTCTAGTTTTGGTTCAAGATTTTGCCAAAAACCATTACAAGAATGATTTTCGTAGCAGCTCATTTGAGACTCTAACACATAATAACAGAGTTAAAAGTTTGATATCTGCATCGTACCAACTATTTCAGGTACTCTCTTTTGTTTTTCCTGAAAATTAACAAATAAAAATACTTAATATGAACGTGTAGAACTTGATAGAGTGAATAATACAGATCACTGTTCTTTCTTGTTAGGATTTGAAAAAAAAAGGAAGGAGTTTTAAAGAGAGAAAAGTAACAGTGCTATTGATTAATACACATTCTGGATTGAAATTCTGCCCCAGGTCTGGGAGGGAATAATATCACTAAGCCTTGGAAGAGAGTTCAAATGTCCAGGAAATCCGAATATTTCACATGTTGGGTCACGAGGAAAAAAAGGCTTGAGGTAAAATTGCAACAGGGGAAGAGAATGCAGAGGAAAGGTGAAAAAGTAATAACATGGATCACAGAGACAAACTCAACATACCTCCATGAGTACTTAGATGTAAAAATGAAGGGAGAATCAGATTTCCACAGCCAGCGAGGACAGTTCCAAAGGAGAAGGACTAAGGGAAAAGCCACAGGTTTGGGGCATGAATTCAACTATATTTGAGACAGCAGCAGGACCCAGAACAGGCAATGCAAAGGTAAACTTATAAGACAGGAGGAAGTATACATTTGGGTGTTAATCATGCGGAGCTATCTGTTGAGATTGTAATGTCAGAAGAAATTTAAAAATGAAAAAGAAGAAAAAGAACAGAGACCAAGGCCTCATGGACAAATCTTGGGAAACACACATTTTAAGACTGGATGGATGAATCTAAGTCGGAGAAGAAAAATTCAGAGAGGTAGAAGAAAAATCAGGAGAAGCCAGGTGCAGAGCCCGGAAGATAGGGTTTCCAGCAGGTGTGGTCCACAGGAGGACTGGCAGAGCCTCTCTGCAGAATTGGTCCAATTTGCATCTTCCAAGCCCCTATCTGTGGCTTGCTGCGGTCACAAGTAAGAGTTCAACAAACACAAACGCTGCACATGAGCAGGGTTAGAACAAAACCCAAAGTTGAGCTGAGTTCTCATCTTTTCTCACCACAAGATAATGAAATTCTCTAAGCCCGGCACAGCATATAATTTAGTTTGCTTTGTTCCAATGCAGTCACATTGATGGCTCCGTGTGTCACATCTTTAACACTAAAGTGATGCAATGTACAATTAGTGAAGTGACTCATAAATGGAGACACAAAATGAGTGGATTTCTCTTTAATTATCAGTTTACATTTAACGAGAATTGTAATTTGACAAGACCTGGAGATACGGTGGGAAATATACTGACCTTCAGTGGATAAACAACCAGAGAGTTAAAACAGTGAGAAAAGAAGCCACCTCCAAAGATCACCCATCTCAGAGTCTCTCCAAAGCCTCATGAAAGTTTCACTTAAGAAGACAGGGTCCCAAAGCATCTCACAGATGCCAATGTGACCAGTGGGTCCCAGGTCAGGACTACCTGGGGCAAAAGTAGGGTCTTAGCAAACTAACAAATATCATTTCTCTGACTCTGGTTCCACTTGTTTTGTGGATCCTCTAAGATGATTCTGGAATTTCACTCGGTCACTTGCAGGAATGCCCTCAGAGTTACCTCAGGTGTGTTCACCTGCCTTGGCCCCTGAGGACCATCTTTGCACCCCAGGCCTCTACTACCTTTGCAACTAGTAAAGTCTTCTCAATGGTATAGCTTAATTCATCCGAGAAACCTTTGAACTTTTGAAAGAATGGGCAGCAACAAGGTTTGGAAAGCTAATGATAAAGTTTTGCATTCTTAAGTCCCCATATTCATGTAGCAGTGTTTTCAGTTTTTATTTCTATTTATAAGCTCCCTCCTCCTAGACATCCATTCTCCTCAGTTTCCCTCTGAGCCATCTACCTGGTCATTCTTAGCAGCCCAATTCCATTTCCCACTCTCCTGAGAAAGTAGAGAGCAATGGATGATGAGTGAGCTTTGGACCACGGCATGCAGGGTTCTTAGGAGACTGTGAGCTGCTTTTCCCCAGGAATCATCTCTTTTTTGGATTATATCTCCTGTGCTTAGCAAATAGTAAGTAGTCAGTAAATATTTGTCAAATGGATGAATGAATGGATAAATGCTGAGCTTTGGAGTCAGAGAGAGATGAGGGTTCAAACTCCAACTCAGTTACATACCAGCTTTTTGATATTAAGGCAACTTATTAAAATTCTCCTAGTTCCAGTTTCTTTGTGTATAAAATAGACAATAACACCCTGTCATCCAGCTGTAAGAATTAAATGGCATAATGGCTTTAGGGTGCTTAGGACAGTGCTTGACAGCAGTAATTGCTCCATAAATATATTTCCCTCCCTCCGCAGCAGAGAGCACCATGTCTGCCACTTCGTTTATGACTCTTAGGGATCCTAGTAAAGGGCTGGCAAGGGACAGAAATGCAATCAATGCTTGCTGAACTACACTGTTGTAACAGGAGGAAATGGCAGTAGAAACTGCTATAATTTATGGTTGTGAGAATTATCCAGCACTGCCTTCAATGTGCTCATTTTCTCCTTGAAATTAAGTAGCCTCCTTTAAAAAGTTTCTTTAAAATCATCAACATTTAGAAAAAAATTTAAGTGACAAGTCCTAAGAGCACCATCATGAGAAACGTAACCTAAAAATAAATGTGGTCAGAGATGGGGGAGAGATGAGATGTACAGAGGTGAAAGACAATAGAACTCAATTATCTTAAAAGAAAAGGTTAAGTTCAGCTTAAAATATATAAGTCCATTTTGGTTCTTCCCTGCCCTTAAGATCCATTCTCCAACCTCTCTGGCTTGATCTGTGATACCCAGACTCACCTTTGCCAAGGAAGCACTTGAAAGTTACAAGTCCTGGGGTGCTGGGGTACTAGGACTTCTATTTGGGTTCAGTCACTAGGATGCACAAGGAGGCCCTGCAGAGGAGAGTCCTACCCCTTGCCTTCCCCTTGACAGAGGCTGCCTCCTTCAAGGCAAAAGACCTACAGGACAGTCCCTGCCCAGCAACTGCATTTCCCAACTAGGCTCAGGGGTTTGTTCCCTCTCTCTGCCCCAAAGGCCTCTGGGGACAAATGGCTTTTCACCCTTGTTAGATGATTGACCATCTGGCCATTCCTTCCTGATTCTTTGATGTCCTCTCTGCCTTGGCAAATAGGTTTTGCAGTTAAACTCTTTGAACTTGTTCTTTCCTTTTTGTAACCCTGATTGATATAATAATCCCTTTAAGTTTATGATTTTAAAAAGTATCTATGAATAATGCTTCTATTGTATGTTTGATATTTTCATTTTCTAAGGTCACAATAAACTTCTCTAGGATGTAAAAAGTGCACCTTACATTAAAGAAAAAAAAAGTAGTAAAAATGGGGAAATGTTTTATTATCATTTATAAGGTAGCTATGCTCAAATTATATCTGAGTTATATTTTAACTTGATTTTCAATTTGGGACTTGGAATGCTTTCCCCAATAAACAATATAGTAAAACTAAAATAGTTCTGAGGTATCGCACATGACTTAAATATAATCCAAATTTCTTTCTTTCTTTCTTTCTTTCTTTCTTTCTTTCTTTCTTTCTTTCTTTCTTTCTTTATTCATTCATTCATTTCTTGTTGGTACCAGGGATTGAACCCAGGGGCACTTAACCACTGAGCCATATTTCCAGCCTTTTTTATTTCTTATTTTGAGGCAGAGTCTCGCTAAGTTTATCAGGGCCTTGCCAAGTTGCTGAGGCTAGCTTTGAACTTGTGATACTCCTGCCTC
Source organism: Glaucomys volans (assembly GCA_020662805.1). Lineage (NCBI taxonomy): Eukaryota > Metazoa > Chordata > Mammalia > Rodentia > Sciuridae > Glaucomys > Glaucomys volans. The sequence goes on along the minus strand of JAJEJO010000608.1, from coordinate 479,508 downwards.
AGCTTCCCAAGTTGTTGGGATTACAGGTATGCACCACTGCACCCAGCACCTATTTTTCAGAACCAGAGGGTACTGTGAGTACCCAGAACTCACAGTAGTCTATGTGAGTGATGTTCTGACACATAACTCCATAGAACACACTGGGGACAAAGCTGTTTGGCATTGCACAGCATGGTGACTCCATCTAAATATCAACAGGTTACTGAATAGTTCTGCTCCCAAAGGCCTGAGAGGCTTATACAATAATGAGAGTAGAGCAAACAGCTTTGAGAACCATTAAGACTCCACATCTACATAAGTAGATCCCAATGTCCCTCTAGGTATTGAGTGGGGGAGGCTCTGCATGTTCACTAGGATCTGGGCCCTGGACAGACATCAATAGTAGCAGCTGTCATTTATTGAACATCTTCAATGTTCCAGGTCTGTGCTGGATGTTATTTCTAACCTTCACAGCCATCAACACCATGACCACCACTACCAATGGCTTAAACTATGTGTTCTTACTATGTGCCATTCATTGTACTAAATACTACATTACTTCAACTATCTTAATTGATAGGTAAGTACTAATGCTATTTCCATTTTAAAGATGAAAAATTGAGGTGCAGAGAGGTTTAGTAAACTTTGAATCACACATAACAGTAAGTTGCAGCCTTCAAGGTCCTGTCAGAGTCCCACAAGTGTCTTTAAGATCCTGTAAGGGTCTTCAAGGTTTAAATACCTTACCCAAGGTGGATGAATGAATCCTGGAGACATAATTCAAAACAAATTTGTCTAATAATCATTCTTTACATATCTTGAATTAAAGACCCAAGGGTAACTATCCACATTGAGGGTTGTGCTTAGGAGTTGAACTCCAGGAAATTTTATTCATGATATTGCCTGCCTGCCTTCCTTCCTTCCTTCCTTCCTTCCTTCCTTCCTTTTCTTCCTCTCTCTCTCTCTCTCTCAATCCCCAGAATCCTGGGTTCTGGGCCCTGTGTATGCTAATAGTACACTTCACCACAGAGATATGCCCCCATCCATATTCATGATTTATCTATAAACTGAAGGACAACAAATTTTAAAACACTTATATTAAACAATAATGTACTAATGCATAACATGATATCCTGTTCTTGTGAATTTAACATATTACTACAATATAGTATGTTTAGCATGAGACTCACAAGAGGAAAAAAGGAAGATTCTAATTTATCACACTTTCTTTAAAAATAATATGACTACCAGGATACAAATCCAATGTGTGACTATAGTTTCCTATAAGAACAACAAAAATCTTTAGGAATCATTAGATGAGAGGGGAAATTTGCTATTCAGCTCTACATTGCCAAAAGGGACTCATTCAATCTAATATCAAAACAGTCTAGAGAGTAATGCTTTCAGGATGTTAGCAATAAAAACGGCAATACGATTGAACCTATTTCTGAATCTTTTACTTGGTTCCTTATGTGAAAATACAGGAAGAACAGAATTAATATAAAGATTTGGTTATATATATAACATCATTAAAATTTTTAATTATTTCTAATTAAATTTCAAGTTGATTTTGTATGGAGAAATGTTTTCTTTCATACTTGAAAATTTGCTTCCATTTACTCTGTTAGTACCTCTCTGATGGGCTTTTGGCTTTCTGCCTGATAGCATGATTTCGGGGTTATTTGTTAATTCCTCTACTGGATGCAACATATGTGAGCCTAAAATAGTGCTGTAGGACTATTACTCCAAGACCAATCCTGTCTTGCTCATAGTAGGCTATCCACATCACTTTGTTGAATGAGAAAGATCTTTTACTATTGAAATAGAAGCATTGTCTTTGCTTAAGTTTCCCAGAATATAGGAGATATTCAACATGGACTTACATGGCTTGGTGGATAACTCGGGATTTTTCCAGAAGGTATTCAGAAATCTGTGCTCCCACTACAGCTCCAGAAGTGGTAAATTTCATTTCCAAGTATTTCCCAAATCGGCTGGAATTGTCGTTTATAATAGTACAGGCATTGCCAAAGGCTTCTACCAGATTGTTCACCTGTAAAATCTTCTCTTGCAGGGTTCTGTTATTAGCCTAGGGAGAAAAAGTCAAGATACAAAAAAGTGTGAAAAATTAATTTTGTCAATAATAAGATGTCTTTTCTTTAATAAGCACTTTATGTACCCATAAACACCTGGGAGCCTATTCTTGGTAAGTTGTCAGATGTCACAACCTGATTTGTATTCCCCCTCTACCCACTGGCTTTCTTAAAAGTGAATGGAAAGATATTCCTCACTTACAGTCCTGTGCAGTGCCTGATTGACGAACTCAACTTATGAGAAGTCTGTGCACACTGAAGTACACATCTCATTTTGTTATTCCTATTCTACTGTCCTGGGCCCCCATCCAAATCTTCCCCAATACCAGAACCACTTCCCTTGCTTCCACAGAAGCTGCCAAGTCTGAAACTAAGAGAGTAAAGTCAACTCAAGAATTCAGAAGTGGAAGAAAGGGAATTGAGAACATTGAGAGCAGCTTAGAAGCTTGGATGGGAGCCAATGTGGGGTCCCTCTATTTTCTCCTACACCATCTCTCTCTCTTCAAGCAAATGTTAGGCTTGTTTTCCTTCTTTACCATTTTATCTGAAATTCTACCTAATAAAAACTTATTTGGGCTAAGAGCCAACCACTTTTTGAAAGACCTGTCCATTTTCCTATCCCCCTAATTCTCTACATCTTGGCAGAGATCAGCTCAAGGACATTATTGTCAGGGTTAGACCTTAATACCTGGCTGAGGTCAGCTGTGTTAAAGGCATAGGTGTATTTCAAATTGCAGGAAAGGAGTGGTAGCTAATTCTGCAACAGAGGCTACACTAGAATTTGAGTGGACTCCAGAGGGGGCAATCATAGTGAGGTTTTGAGGCTGTATAAGGACCCTCTGAGTCTTTAGAAGTTACAATAAGGGGTGAGAGAAGGGTGTAGGGAGTATTGTCACAAATTTGGCTCTTTAAAAATGTTTTCGACTGGCCCTGAACCCATGAAAAAAGTGAGACAGTATCTCCATCCACCTAAATGGGGATCAGAGGAATACTATTCCAAAGATAAATTCTATCCACCAGACATCCAATTTTTTGCATCTAGTAGTCTTTATCAAAGAGATAAGTAAAAAACAAGATAAGACCTGATGAGGGTGCGCGCGCACACACACAAACACACACACACCAAAGACAACGTTAAATCACATATTTAGATCTAGAACAAGATGAAGAGATTAGATGAACAACTTTGCTGACACCTACAAAACAGCGTTCACACACAGTCCATCCATTATTGATGAGAAACTTCTTGGTCCACAAATCAAGACAGAACAGCAAGGTGGCCCTTGAGTACATTAATTCATGTGTTCAGCTCTTCCACACCAGGGTACGGTACCTGCTGGGCCTCACTGGCCCCCTTCCCATACCCCATCTTGTTTCACTTTCCTTGAAATCTTTAGAATGATGTTTATCCTAGAAGTAAGGAGAGGGGAGACACTGGGCAAGGAGATCAGAAGGGCCTGACATGAAGGACCTGCAGCAGTGCCACCTTCCTAGTCTCTGGCAGCTCTTCCAGGCCCAAGGGCCGCAGCTCGGGAGGGCAGAGGGCAGAGGGCAGAGGGCAGACTAACCACTCAGCAGAGCACACTTCTGCTCCACACTAACACACCCAAGAGAAAATACCAAAATCAGTCAGTTGGTGTTTAACAGGAACATGGGAGTCTTTCTACTCATCATTTTGCAAATGAATCAGACTCAATTAAACAGCTATTTTACACTATGTAGTCTCACAGTTTCATAGCGAGATTAGGTACAGGTTTGCACTGATACTTCATAACAAAATTCCTAAAAATCACTGTGCTGGCAATATTTTTCACATGGCTCTACTTATAACAAGGTGGATCACAATAAAAATTTTCACAGGGGTAAGTTGTATTCAATGGTTTTTTTGTTGTCGTTGTTTGTTTTTTTGTTTGTTTGTTTTTTTGCTTTTGCTACTAGCCTAATGAGAAAACACAATTTTTGGCTTATTTTAAGGGCTCTACTAGAAAATCAAACTTTCCATCTTCGATTTCCTTTAAAAAAACAAAAAACAAGGTGTACTTTACATAAAGAATTCCCCTTCACCGTGTGCAGCTCTGACAGGTTTTGCAAACATACACAATCACTTAATCTCCATGGCAATCTACATCTAGAACAATTCCTTTCCCCTTCACAATTACGTGCCCCCCTTGGTAGTCAATCCCTCCCTCTACTTTCTGCTCCTGTCAATCACTATCTATTTCTGTCCCCATCATTTCAAATTCACAAGAATGGCACATAAATTGAATCATATAGTACATTAGTCTTTTGAATCTGGTTTCTTTGACTTAGCACCATGCATTGGAGATTCATTCCCTGAGATTCATCGTTTCCATCAGTGTTTATTCCTTTTATTACTGAGTAATATTCCATTGTATGGATGCACTATGGTTTATCTATTTTCTAGTTTGGGGTTTTCCACTTTCTGGAGTTTATTAATAAAATTTCTCTAAATATTTATCTATAGACTTTCATGTGAGTGTGGGTTTTCATTTCCTCTGGATAAATACACTTGCTGACCTGTGCAAGTAAGTGTAGTTTAGCTTTATAAGAAACATCCAAACTGTTTCCAGAGTGGCTGTCCTAAGTTGCATTCTCAATGGTAACATACAAGAGTCCCAGCTGCTCCACATTTTTGTCAGCACTTTGTCTTGTGAGATTTTAAAAACAAATTGTAACCAGTTCAATAGGTGCTTAACGGTGTTTAAGTATGGTTTTAATTTGCATTTCCCAAATGTCTGTCCAACAACTTTTGTTTATTTGCCATCTATATATCACCTTTGCTGAAGTGAATGTTCAAATTTTTGTCCATTTCTTGTCATTTGAATGATTTGTTGATATTGAGTTTTAAAAGTTTTTTTCATATTCTAGATACAACTAAATACAATTATATTAGTTATGTGACTTGCAAATATTTTCTCTGAGAATGTGGCTTGTGTGTTCATTTTTCAACAGTGTCAACAGAGATTAGAAGTTCTTAAATTTTGGTAAAATCTGGTTCTTCCTTTTACAGATTATGCATTGCATGTTGTATCTCAGAACTCTTTGATTAACTCAAGACTTCTAAGAGCTTTGACTATGTTTTCTTCTAGAAGTTTCATAGTTTTAGGTGTTACATTGAGGTTTATTATCCATTTTGAGTTAACTTTTAGGAATATGTGAGGTCTAGATTGGGGTTCATTTGGTTTTTGGTGTATGCAATTCCAGCACCATTAGTTGAAAAATTAATTCTTTGTTTATTGGTCATGCACCTTTGTCAAAAATACAAAGAAATATGTGTTCTCTGATCTCTTCCATTAATCATATGTCATCCTTCCTTTAATAACATATTTCTCAAGGGTCTATTAGGGAAGTAGAAAGGGAGAGGACAAGAGAGGTTGGTAGGGAGGGTCAATGCAATCAAAAAATGATACGTGCATGTATAAAAAATGTTATAGTCACACCCACTAACTTGTATGATTCTGAGTCAATAATGATAATAAAATAGATATAAAAATAACATACTTCTTGGCCATTGCAACTTTAATAAATCTGTAAAACAGGTAGAATCAATACTCCAGCTTTCTTCTTTTTCAAAATCACTTGGCTAGTCTAGATTCTCTGCCTTCCCATATATATTTTTGATTCTGTGTATTAATTTCCACCAAAAAATTCTTCTGGGATTTTTACTGTTATTGCATTGAATGTCTAGGTCAATTTGTGGAGAACTGCAATCTTGATAATATTGAGCCATTTGATACATCAATATGGTATAGCTCTACATTTATCTTGTTCTTCCTAGATGTATCTTTTTTTTTCTCTAATTTTTGGCATACAAATTCTGCACATATTTTATGAAATTTAGATTTACATAATGCCTGTTTTGTTTGGGTGCTATTGCAAATGATATTTAAGCTTCAATTTGTAATTGCTTATTCCTAATATACACATAATATTAAAATACAATTGACTTTTGTACAGTACTCTATTTTAACCTGCTAGTAACAAAAGCAAAGAAAGATAGAAAGTCATTCAGCAAGTGCTTTGGGGCTAAACAGGGAAAAGGTCACATTCATAAAGGCTTGGCTAAGAAGAGTGAGAGAAGTATATCTGCCTTTTATATTGTTTGCTCTATTTTAAACTCAAATGATAGCAATTGTGTTTCATAATTTCCATGCATTATTAAATGTGGGAGTTAGGGAATATTAATCTAATTAATTATATGAAATTCTGAAATATCACAAATATCTCTGCTAGGGCAGAGAAGAAATAAAGCATACCTTTCCAAGCACTGTCAGTTGCTGAACTAAAAGATGAGCACTTTCAGTTTTCCCAGCACCACTTTCTCCAGAAATAACTATGCACTGCAGAGGGGAAAAGGAAACTGTGAGACGTGATCCTCAGAAAATTCAACTGGCACTCAAGAAACTCAGATGGGAATGTTACTTGCCTTACCTGGTCTGAATTATATGTGACCATAGACTGATATCCTAAGTCAGCTATTGCAAAAACGTGAGGAGGGTTGGCAGTTCTCTTTGCTCCAATATATAGTTTGGAATGCTAAAGGTTAAAAAAATATGTTTTGTAGGATTTTTAAATTTTGCTTCTGTTTTTGTTTAAACTCTGGATTATTCACAGATAGAGTAGTAATTTTTATAGCAGACTATAAACAAAATACCATTACATGCCAAGAAAATATTACACACATACACATGCATGCACAGATTGCAAATTATGTAAAACATAATATTCATATCACTTCTGAAACAGAACTAAGGCTTCAAATTACTATTACTTGTTTAAATTTAAAATACTTTATAAATAAGACCATCAGGTCTCATTTTGTTGACTGCTCCTTGGATGTGACAATGCCTGTCATATGACCACTATTTTATTTTCTTTCATTTCATTTAACCTAAATTGCCTTGTTTGATTTGTACAAGACTGCACCACTAATTTGCGGGAGAATTCTACTAAAGCCCACCTTCTTCTGTAACTAGGTCAAGGCTCCTAAATTTTAGGTTGGTAGAGGTAACATATATATATTTCACTGCAAAACATAACTATTAGGCAAAATACTAAATAATTTTCTAGAGTACACAAATAGCTAGAAAAGAATAGGTCCAATTAAAAAATGAAAACAAGCAAAGTTTAATTTTATATTTAAACCATTAGGGGTTAAATAATTGATAATTATATATATATATTCATGTTCATAAAACACATCCAGTGTGATAGTAATGAAGCCAATCAATACAATGAAAGGAATTTTTAAAGTCACAACAAATTTTGCAACCCCATAAGTACATATTATACACATAAACAATGTACTTGCACTTTTGACTTTTCAATATTGGTTTGAAGTCAGATATTAAGTATATGCTTTATTCTAGACATCAGTTTAGCAAGGTGCTATGTAGTACAGAGCTGTTACTAGTACCTGAATGTAATTACATTCTGAAAAGTACTTTTGGAACAAGGAAAACTACAAGCTGCACCCAGATTGACTTCATCTATTTTTTCCTACCTTTATGTTTTAACAGTAACTATATAACTTCTTTTTTCAAGTGTCATATAAATTCTTATTGACTTCCTTTTAAATTAAGAATCTGAATAATAGAATCATTTGTATAAAGTAAGAGAATGCAAACACATCGCGTACCTTTGTAGAATAAAGACCCAGACTCTGAAAAGGGTTAAGAGCAATGAGTATATCTCCCACATAGATATAGATCTGATCTCTGGAGTAACACTTTTCAAGCTGCTCTGAGACTGTATTCTGTAACAAAATAAAAATAGGGTTGGGGATATAGCTCAGTTGGTAGAGTGCTTACCTCGCAAACAAAAGGCCCTGGGTTCAATCCCCAGCCCCACCTAAAACAAAATAAAAAAAAACAATTTCTCCCTCCTAAAAATCATTTGCGATCAACTACAATTTGAAAAGTAAACAACAATAAGTAAAACATCTGGAATTCGAACCAAGAATTAGAAAGAAAGAAACATATTCATAGTAAGCAATGTGACATTAGATGTGCAAGTATCCATCTATTCAACAGGCATTTTCTTTGGTTTCTGAGAACCAAAGACTGTCATTGTAAACCACATTTTCCAAAGGACATACTATATCTGTATGCACTATATTTTGCTACACATATACAATATGGAAAACACATACATATTGTTATATTCCAAAAAGCTGTTAAATTACTTTGATTTGAAATAAAATCATGTTCACTATATTTTCAATTGTTTTGCTAACATTCTTTCTTTCTCTTCCCTTCATCTACTACATTTATTTATTATCCTGAAAGTCATATAATAACCATGTAACATAGTAAACATATAACATAGACATAATACATTAACACAATGTTGCATATTGTTATAATGCATTCTCATAACACATTATATGTTACAAACACTATGTAACAATGTTACATATATCTATATCAAAATTATTAATAAGCCCAAATGTGTAAGCAGAGTGAAAAATTCAAAAACGTAACTTTCATAGTTGATAAATCATGTGATTAAATGGATCAATTTTAATAGTTTCAGAAATCATCATTTATGTAGTACATGAAAAAAGGAACAAAATGTAAACTAGACAATAGAAAGAAACAAATTCAGTACTTACTACATTAATACATTGTCAGCCACATGATTAGTGAAACCTTTATAATCCATAAGCCTAGGAATTTACATAATTGGAAAATTTGATATATAGCAGATGACTTCTGTTTAGAACAGGCCTCTTGATTTGTTGTACTTCTAAGTAAAATGTTCAGACATATATTGGAAATATTAAGAAATAAAAAGCTATTGATGAGGCATTATAGAAGTCCTGAAGTACTGAAATGAGAACATTTATTTCTCTAGGGATCTGGAATATTTCCCTAATTATCTAGAATAAAGAGGGGTGAGGGGAACCAAGGCTGAGATTATAATTTACAGGCTTATTTTTGTACCCTTCACACAAGATACTTGAATTATTGCTGAGATAATTGGAATGAGGAATTCCAAACAGAATTCAGTGCCCTAAAAGGTAATCTGGGTGAGAACAGGGGCTTTCTTTGCCATGAGGGTCAGACCAGGGTAATGGGAAGCTTCTGAGGTAGCACAGAGGTTTTGGGGACTGTCACCGAGGGCTGGAACCAGAGAGGATTATACATGGTGGCTATAAGAGGCAGACTATTTTTTTGCACATAGTAAATGATACCTTTGAGATTCCTAGAAATAATTAAGGCAAAGAAAGACCTGTGACACAACAACTCAAGCTTGGGGGGACCTCACAACCTTTTCATTTGAGCATTAAAAAAAAATGACATCGGGCTGGAAGGACCTAAAATTCGAGTTCTATATATTAAAACTGAAAATGGAAGAGATAATCAGGAAGTTAGTGGACAAAGTCTGAGACTTACAGATGATATTCAAAGACTTCCCTGTCCACATCAGTCCAATAAATTTTTTAAAAATCTGGAATGTTTAAGTTTAATTAAACTGAATTCTTACCTCATCCAGAACTTCTAGGGTTGCTAAATCATCTACATCCTTCAGATGGGAAACTAGAGATCTGTTTAAGTTGCCTTTCTTGGTGTGAATCCGTTCATGTCTGTGGAGAAAAACCATTTCTGATTTAAAAACTTATTACTGATCAGAGCAGAAATGTTTTAGATACATATGAGACCAAAACCTCCATGACTTTGTTTATTAAATAGAATGATAGCATACCAGAAAATACCCTAATAATTTGATCTTTGCTGTTTGTTTTCTCATCTCCATCAGAAAAATGCAACATATAAAACTCTATTCATGAATGATCAAAAGGGTCCATAATTTCTGTTGCAAATTGTTCTTAATTTGCTACAAATTTAAAACTTCCTCTCAGTTCTGAGGTGTCTTTCAACCTGTTATGAACACATTTGTCTTGGGGTCCTGAACATTTTTTTTGATTCTCTTCCTTCTTTCACTGGCATCTCCAGTTAAGTTTTCTTTTTTCTTTTTTCCCCCCTCTCCTTATCTTTCTGTCACATTTTGGGCTCTCCTGAGCTTCAGTTCTTGGAGTTATTTTTCCCCCACATTCATTTCCTTTTATTTATTTATTTATTTATTTATTTATTTATTTTCTTGTTTTTTTTTAAATTTTTTTTATTTTTACAGACTGCGTTTTGATTCATTGTACACCAATGGGGTACAACTTTTCATTTCTATGGTTGTGCATGATGTATATTCACACCATTCTCCTTTTATTTTTCATAGCTGTAAATGCCACTGCTGCAGGGATAGCGCCACACAGAGGTATCCGCTTGTTTATCCAACGCTTCCCTGGAAGTCTACTAGGCGCACCTAGGGCACCCCCAGCTACACTCCTGCCTACATGCTCAGACCTGCCGACCACCCCATCGTGACTCCCTCCTTGGTAAATGCTGACCCTGCTCTTCTGATCATTCGTGACAAAGACCTCAGAGACACTCTGGGCTTTTCTTTTTCTGACACTTCTAATGCAACCTAGATACACATTCCATCAGCTCCATCCTCACACTTATCTAGGACTAGACGATTCTCAGCATTGTCACCTCCACCACATTGCACCCCACGACTGCAACGACAGCCTCCAGGTAGCTTCCCTGCTGCCACCTCTGCCTTCTTGCACTCTTCTCATCATGCAGCCAGAGGGAAATAAGTCACACCATGCCACTGCTCTGCTCTGAATTCCTGCCTCCTCACTAGAAAGCAATAGCCTAAGCCCTGGCTACAAAGCCCTAGAGGATTTGCACATGGGCTCCCACTCTAGTGCTAATTCATTCCATCCACAATGTTCCTCTTGTTATTTCTTAAATATGTTAAGCATGCTTCTAACGCACAGACTTGGACTTGCTATTCCCTCTAACTAGGATGCAGTTACTACTGATAGTAATAAAGTTTCCCCTCATTTCCTACAGGCTTATTTTGATACTGCACTGAATCCTTTCCTGGACAATCCATGTAAATTAACACCTTCTATCCAGAACTTCCCATCAGTCTCTTCCTCCTCTATTTTTATATTGCCCCCCCCCCAATATGTATGTCTCTGTCTGTGTGTTTATTGCCTTTCTCCTCCCATCAGACTGTAAATTTGTTGAGATGGACTACTAGTATAATTCACTGCTATGTCCCCATCATCTATAAGAATGCCTGGCATATAGTAGTCACTCAGTGAATGAGTGTTGAATGGTTAGCTGAAAGCAACTCCTTGTTTTGGCATTCAAATTCTTCTATAATATCATCCAATCTGTCTTCCTAGTATATTTGCTGCAAAACACTTTTTACTTGAACTTAATTGAATTTGTCCCTGTTTCTTTTAGATCTCCTGAGCTCTTTCCCTCCATTTACCCATTTTTTTTTTACTCTCTTTTGGGCCTCATCTGTGTGATGAAATTTCATTCAGTTTTCACAGTGTACCTCCAAAACCTTCTCTTAAACCTCTCAGAATTCTTGGTTAAGTTCTTTCAGTCACCCATTTGTTTGCTGGTATTTCCTTTTAAAAGGATTCATTAGTCTTTTTAGAATGTACATTTCCTCAGACAGGAAGTTCATTTCAACATATGGTGAAACACTTGGATAACCACATGCAATTTGAAGAAAAGAAAGATACGAGAAGCTGAGCTTACTCTTTCACAAATATTAACTCAAAATGGACCACATATCTACATGCAAGATGTCAAACTTATAGAACTCTTGTATCTATATGTATCTTATACAAAACTCATGGAAGGCAACATAGGAGAAAAAAGAGACACCCTTGTGTTTGGCAATAAGTTTTTAGATGCAAAACCAATACCACCATCCATGAAAAGAAAAAGCTGGTAAGTTGGACTTCACTAAATTCTGAACTACTGTTTTGCTAAAGAAACTGTTAAGAAAATAAAATACACATGGAAAAAATATCTGCAAGCCACATACCCAATGAAGGACTTGTGTCTACTGATAGGAATAGTGTCTGACTCCAATTTGCCATCCTTAATTAAATTCCTTCATAATTTTTATAGCATATACAATTTAAAATTAAGCACTAATATTTGTACAGATAATATTGTTAACATTTGAATCCTTGATTCAAATGAGAGTTCCAAGACTCAAAGTCTTTAGTTCCCTGTTGTAGACTATAAACAAGTGGATTATTTAAAACATAACAAGTCCTCAATAAATGTTAGCTGAATGAAAGGGAATGTGTTCTACCACAACTTCTGGCATAGGATTTGCACAGTTGATTTCCACATTTCTGAATGTACCAGGTATCCTCTTATTTATCCCCCTTTTTCCAAAGAGATTTATGTAAGTACAATCATTTTGATATATACCTTTTAAGAAAACAGAGAAAGAAATCCAATTATCCATTTAACTGAAGTGGAGGGCCCTGAATTTTTCTTCTCTGCTTTTATGGGCCCATTTGGCAGCTAGAGACTGTTACTGAAGATTGACAAGAAGTAGATGGTGACCAACAGGGAGATCAATATCTGGTTGGCTGGTACCCTCCCTCCTATGAAATCACCCTCTACAATGCTGTTGGCACTAACTGTCAAAAACTTAGAAAAGATTTGTTTACTATGATGACTAAAAACCCCAAATGGCTCTCCATTTTCTACAGCATAACCTAACATTTTCTTGGCATGAAATTCAAGCCCTCTCTAATCCTGCACAACCCTTCCAGCATCACTGGCCATCCATCATCTCTGGACAGAACATCTCCCAATAGGTCAAGTATTTTCAAGGCTCTCTATTTCATTCATTCTGTTTTCTCTACCTGGAATTATTTTCCTTCCATGCCTGGCAAAGTTCTACTTATCCTTCCAAGTCTGGCTTAAATTCAACTTCTTTGTGGGAGTCATTTAAGGACTTTCCAGAGAGAGTACCCCACTAGCAGAGAAGTTCTCCCATTTAATTAGGTCTATACATGTTCATTATATATATTTGCCAGACTGTGAGAAACTTGTGGACAGAAACTAAGTTTTTTTCATCTTTCTGTGCCTGTATGCATCACTACCTAATGTACTATTTTATAAATAATTATCTAAGTCTTCCCATAGGTATATAAGCCCCATGAGGGCAGGGTTTTGTTTTTGTTTTTGTTTGTGTTTCTGTTTTTCTCTAATTTGCTGACTGATATATCTCATGCCCCTAGACCAAATTCCTGCAAATGGTGAGTGCTGAAATATATTTCTCGGCTATATTGTTTTTACTAAACGATGTTCTACTGTGGGACCAGAGCAAAGAAAAGAAAAAAAACAAATTGGCTCCAGTTATAAACAATTGAGATGTTCAAATAAAAGATATATATAAGTTTTGAGACAATTTTATACTTTCAGTATTTTTCTTTTGCCTTCATTTTCCAGAATTGGTTAACATTCTTGTTACTTTATTAAATGTTTATCTTCTGTAAGGCTTGAAGAAAGCAGAGTCAAAATCCTCTAAGATTTCTGTCCTCTTGTGAGAAGTACAGCTTGTTAACCAGATTACATTTTCCATTTACCCTGTAATACTGGAGAAGCATAGCTTCAGATTATAAATATTTTCTTTCTGTGTTGACAAAGGTCACAAATACCCTCAGGGGTGGTTATTACAGCTTCACTTGTATTTCAGTTCAACACACTCAAAAAAGAAACAACTACTGCTGCCCAGTGTTAAATGCTCATCCTTACTATTTAGTTGTACTATGATAATGGAACAGCTTTATTTGCTTTTACTTTGGTTAAAAATACTCTTGTAAATAACAGCCTCTGTAACGTAAGGTGACTCAGGAGCCACTGGGGTAGCATTGCAATCCTTTGTTAAACATAAATCTCATCAACGTTTTTGTGTTAGTTTCCTTATCCATCTTTAAATTTCAGTAACAAACACAACTGGTAGTACCAATGGGAATATAGGCCTTTCTTGCTGGTGTGCCCTGGAAGACTAGTTTCTTTTTTTCGTTTTTCTTTGTAGCTGCAGTTTGACTCCTTTAGCCCAGTGTGTTGTTTAAAAATGATGGTGGAGAAGAAAACACATGAGCCTGGACAGCCAGATATCTGGATCACTGTGGCAACAATTGGAATGATAGATCCCTAGTCACCCAGTACCCACTAAAGTTTTAATTGCCCTCTTCATTCACAGAGCCCTTCCTCTTTCACATATACATCTTTAGAGATGTTCTTGAGTATTTATACACAGATAAATGTGTATTCAAATAATTACAACAATGTTTGAAGGAAGCATGAGGTTGGAAGCAGATAAAAATCTGTATAGGATCTCAGCTGATAACCATAATTCATATTCCATTGAGTAATTTTAAACAAGTAGAAAGAATTTCATATTTGCATTAACTTATTCTACCTCCTTCCAGTTCTAGTGGAGGAACTGTCCCTTCTTTGAACAAAGACCAACTATTCTACTGTGCACTTGCTTTCTCCAGGACTCACTGCTGTGATGA
>JAJEJO010000608.1:431133-464987 GCA_020662805.1 Glaucomys volans | reverse complement strand
CTATTCTACTGTGCACTTGCTTTCTCCAGGACTCACTGCTGTGATGATCCCCTGCCATATGCATTCTCAACTGTTTTCTTCCACCAGTATACAATGGCACCCTGTACCTCCCACCTTTAAAAAGTTTTCTCCCTGATCCCCCATGCTTTACAGCTGCTGCTCCAGTCTCATTCCTCCACAGCTGAGCTTCTAAAAGACAGTTCACCTTTCCTACCTCTTCTTCCACATTTCCTCTCCTCTCTCTCCTCCATCTCTCCAGCTAGGGCTGCCTCTGCCCCATTGTGCCAAGACAACTCTTATCACACTCTGTGTGACCAAATTCAATGTGACTCTACTTTTCTTGAATATTTAGCATGATTTAGCAAAGTTGACTATTCTTTATTGAAATACTTTGTTCCCAAGGCTTGCAAGAAACCCACATCCCCTGGGCTCCCTCCTTCTCTAATTCTGGCTCCTCTGCTAGTTCCTAAATATCAGTGTCTATCAGGGCTCTACCCAGGGCCTTCACTTCTCTTTTTTAACACTCACATTTAGTGACCTCATTCAATGCCATGGCACTGAATAGTTTAGTAAGCAAATCACTGAAAAACTATCTCCATCATGGTTTTCTCTCCCAAAGTCCAGGCTAGTATCAATCTATCTACTTGATAATGCTATTTTGATATTTAATTGGCATTTTAAAGTTAGCCCCCCAACAGAAGGCATGGCAATCTTCACACTCTCAGAATAAATATAAGGGACTAAACTATCATCCATAGTTACGAAACATACCCACACTTCAGTCCAGGTTTCTCTCTCCAAATATGTGTATGTGGATAAATATACATACACATAGACACAAATGTTATATGTATGTATAATGCACGTATATGTATCATATGTACACTTGGCTTCCAGTATTTATAGGCTCCAATTTCATGGATTCAACCAATCCCACAGTGAAAATAGTTGAACAAAACTGTGTCTGCACTGAAGTTGGACATATTTTTACCTATTATTATTCCCTAAACAAGAGAGTATAACAACTTTTTTACATAGTATTTGCTTTGTATTAAGCACCACAGGTAATCTATAAGTAATCTAGAGATAATGAAAGAACATGAGAGAATTTGCAAAGGTCATATGTGAATACTACCCATTTTATAAACAAATTTAGGCATCTGTGGATTTCAGTAGTTGTGGGAGGAGTCCTGGAACCAACTCTCTGGGGATGCTTAAGAATTGCATATATGAATATAGTATATAGATATACATGTGTATATAAGTGTGTGTGTATATCTATACATACATGATATTTTAAGGGAACGATTTATAACCAAATTTATGTATAAATCAACCTGGAAATAATGGTATTCTATTCTATCTGTTTCCAAGATCAGAATTGTCATGGTTAGGTATTTAATTACTTCCCTTTCTTTCTTCTGGATATAACACAGGTGATTTTGACTTGAGATTTTTTTTTCACCTAAAAAAATATCCAGCAGTATTTATATAAATGTATAATTTCTAACTTCAAAGTAAATTAGAATCTTCCAAAACTAAAAATTCTGTTAAACTCAGCACTTTTTCCTTCTTTTTTCTTTTGGCAGAGATGAGAAAAATAAATGGAGAAGCAAACAAGATTAGGGCATCTGAGCAGTCAGAGATAAAGCTGTACATGCCTACAGTAAGGAATGAGGGCATGGCATTTCAAATTCCACTCAAATAATAAAATATTTTGTTCTAAATCTTGACTAATATCCTTAAAATTTTTTCTCTCCCCTTCCCTGTCAAAAACAATGATTAAAATTTTTATCTACTTTAAAGCATACATTTTTCCAAAAGTTACTATCAATAGATTTTTTTCTTTAACAACTAAGGTAGTTGACATGATGGGAAAATGTATTTAGAGAATTTAAAATGTGATGACCCTCAGGGAAAACAGTTCTGTACTCTGTGTGTATATATTATCATCTATACTCAGTGTCCTGCCTCCTATGGAATATTGCAGAATTAGGTAGTAAATGTATTTCTTTGCAAATGTGCCTTTTTTTATGGAAACAATAGCAAAATTGGATTCAATCAAATCCTAGGCCACTGCAGATTTGAAAGAAAAGAAACGAAGAGGCAATATTACAATATTTCTTACAACCTTCAAAAATGTAGGTTAAGGTTTTGATAATCTCTTGGGTATATGTGTGTGTGTGTGTGTGTGTGTGTGTGTGTGTGTTTCTCTACATTTTTGAAATAGGCTAATTATTTTAAGAGAAAAGGCAAAAAAAGAAAAGTACAACCAGAATTTTTCAGGAAATTGTTCTATTTATAGTAAAATGTGTTTTATTTCTCCCTATTGATTTACGTGTATTTGTTGGATTCATGGTATATTATCCCATGAAGTCAAATGTAATAGTTTTCAGGAGCCTCTTTAAATAATTAAAAATTTCAAGAAAATCTACAAATATTTTTAAAAAGAACTGAGTCAATTTAATGTAGCTAAAAATGGCCTATGCCATCAGGAAAATTTTTATTGATTTCTAGAACATCATCAGAAACATTAGCATTATAGAAATCTGGGAATCTGATATAAACTTTCAGAATTTTTAAATGTGGTCATAATATCTAAAAAATTTAAATTTCCTTATTTGTAGTTAGCATAACTTAATACTGAATATGAAAGCAAAACAATATTCTATTGAAAGATGCTGAAGATACCAAAAAATTAATGCATTAGTTGATGTGAACTTTAGGGAAATGTGCTTATATAGATTTGCTGAGTGCATTTTTTATGTGAATGCAATCTCATGCGAAAGAATTTAGGAGAGCAAAGTCTTTCAGGCTAAGACCCAGATCATTAGACTATGAAACAGGGATGGATTTTTTAACTCTATTTAATTCTCTATTTCTGCTAAAATCATGTTTACATAGCTAGTACCAAAGATGGTCATCTATTTGGGCTACAGAGCAAATACCTTCAAAATTTTCCCAGTCTGATCCCTACTGCACAATTCTAGGGGACAACATTAATTTTCTATTTATGTGCTCTGGGGTAAAGGCCTTCACATGAAATATGAAATATGGAATGGTGCCTCCTGGGTTCAGGAGTGTCTCCATGTGGGATCTGGCATGGTGGTCCCAAGATTGGCCATACTTTCCTGGCAGTTCAGGGCTCTCAATGTTCCAAGAGCTGTGAAGTGGATGTTTAGTTTATTAAGGTTTGGGTTCAAAACATCCTAGCATTACTTCATCTGTGTTCTTTTAGCTGAGGAAGTCACAGAAAACACCCAGGCTCAAAAAGAGACAACACAGACACCAGTGTTAAGTAATTCATCTCCATGAATTTGACAAGAAGTGTCAAAGAATAGTCATCTGTAAGCCACCACACCCTGTATTATGTTATATAGAAGCTAAGCAAGAGTTACTTCAAGTTAAATCACAAGTCATTATTTCTTCCCCTTGAAATTCACCAAACGAGAAAAAGAATGAAAAGTAGAAAAAGATTTTCATTAATGAAAAACAAAAATGGTCACACTTTCAAACGACAGTCTATGACTATTAAATACTGTGAAATCTGTG
Source organism: Glaucomys volans (assembly GCA_020662805.1). Lineage (NCBI taxonomy): Eukaryota > Metazoa > Chordata > Mammalia > Rodentia > Sciuridae > Glaucomys > Glaucomys volans. The sequence goes on along the minus strand of JAJEJO010000608.1, from coordinate 461,435 downwards.
TTCAAATGAGAGAAGGACCTGGGAACCACAGAACTCCTTAGATCTCAGTTAGTAACTGATTTTACTAAAGAATGAGAGGCCCATTCAAAGACATTTCGGATCCCATGCCACAGCAAACTGTGACCCTGAACCACTGCCTGGCCTCTGCCTGTAGGCTGCTGGCACTGAAGCAGGTTGCACAGTGGAAAAAAAAAGAGAGAGAGAGAGAGAGAGAGAGACAGACGCTTCGGAGCTCTCAGATACAGGGCCCCGGGTGGGCCATGGGTGGTGTGGGAAAGGGTCCTGATGGCAATTCAGCATGCGGGAGAGCAAGGGGCAGGGGGCTGAAGAGAACCATGGGGACAGTGACCCACCAATTACTTTTGCAGAGGGGTTATCAGTGGCTTAAGGGGGCTGGGCAGAGGAAGGAGAAGGGACAGGGACAGTTACTACATCATGATAAAAAACTGGCATGAGAAGTGCCACTGTGCGTTTGTGCTGTGAGCCACACAGAGTGCAATCCATAGGTGCTGCCTGGGATAGCAGAGCTCAGTGGCCCTGCACTCTGCCTTCTTCAAGGTTCAAAACTGAGGGTAGATGTGCCAGGGCAAGATCTGTCTAATCCAAACCAAGGACTTCTCTAATCGTCCTTCCACCACTGCGACAGTGTGTTTTGTTGTGTTTCTGTTTGGTTAGAATATGGTTGTTCCCAGTGCCACTGGAGAAGACATCCATCATTACGCAAACCCTGAATCCCGCCCATCCCCCAAAAAAAAGAAGAGGAGGAGGAGGAACTAAGAACAGAAAGCCAAAAAGCAGACAGAGAACAGGCATGACAGGAAAGAAACATGGAAAACATTTAGATTAAAGGTTTTCCATCTCTCAACAGACAGCTCCAACATTGATCTTTCATTTAAAAGGCAAAATTCCTTAAGATAAAGTGCAAAGCTTTAATGAAGAAATAAGCTAACAGAAAGAGATGAACACTGAGCGGGGTGAATTCAGAAAATAGAGAAAATCAACTCATGACCGTGAATCTAAAAAAATGTTCTCTATAGTGTGCTATTTTTGGGAAAAAAAGGCTGTATTCATAATTCTGTATTACTATATTAGTAATTCATAAACCAATGCAATATTCAAAATACAATATGCTGTTCTCTTTGTAAAACAGCATCCATATAACAATTAATTTATAGCTCTAATCTGTTTATTTTTATTTAAATGACTCTGATGCCATCATATAAGTAAACAAAGGATACTTCACGCTCTTTAAAAAGAAGCATCAAGATGTAGGATAAACATGACTGAATTCACAGTAAGGGTAAGGGTCATGCTTAATCAGCAATGAGGGAAAACTAAGATTCAATCTCGAATCTCGGGAGCCAAGGCGAGCTGCCACGGAGTTAAGCTGAACTGATATGGAAGAATGCACAGTGAGACACTGTTTGGGAAAGGTACTGAAAACCTCATGGGCTTCCTCACCAAAAAAGCCAGTCATGAGCAAAGGAGAGAATCTCACTGCCTCAGCTCTCTCAAATCCATTCTGCACTACCAAAGAGATAGTGAACTATGTCTATAACATTTGAGGAAAAGAAATGCTAACCTAAGAGAATCCTCACCTAACTAAACTGAACTTCAAGGTCAAGCATTCAGGGTTTGAAGCACTGCCGAAATAAACATGAGATGATAAAATGTAGGTACCCAAGAGAATAATAAAGATGTCAGAAAAAGGGAGTGGGTAATAGTACAAAATACTATGCTAGGCACTGAATTGATTAAAATACAGAAAAGACCATAAAACCCTAGAAATTATAGTGATCGAAGGACTAAGAGTATCAAACTATGAGAGTACAAAAGGGTCGTGTGACAGTCCCAGGGGTGGGGGAAAGGAGCAGGGGCACAAAAGACACCGTCTAGAATGGAATCGAAATACATCTAACCGCTTTAACACCAGCACCTAGGCAAAGGAGTTCAGCTTCACTTTGACTCAATTCATGAAAACCCCTACCCTCACCACAGAGCTGGACTCTTTCCAAAAGATATGAAAATGATCACCATGTTGATGATCATTGACACCCATGTCAAGAGGTCATTTAAATCTTGTTCTGAATGATTATGTTCCAAACATTTAAAGTACCATATACGTTGTCTTTTTTTTTTTTTTTTTTTGGTACCAGGGATTGAATCCAGGGGTGTTTAGCCACTGAGCCACATCCCCAGCCCTTTTTGTATTTTATTTTGAGACAGGGTAAGTTGCTTGTGGCCTTGCTAAATTGTTAAGACTGGCTTTGAACTTGCAATCCTTCTGCCTTGCCTTCTAAGGCACTGGGATTACAGGAATTACCATTTTAAATGTAGTTGATTCCACATTCTATACCGTTAATTTAAAAAAAAAAAAAAAAAAGAAAAGTCTTAGGGAAAACATAGGCAAAGTTTCTTTGACCAGTGAACATTCTACTCAGTGATGCAAATTTCAGTTGCAGTATAACAGAGACAGGCTAAAATGTAAGCTTAAATGCCCATTGCAAGTAAACCATACAGAGTAACTCAAAGGAATCAAACAAAAACCAAAATTCTCCACAACAATCAATCAATTTTGTGATTGTTAACTTCTATTACTAGTGAAGAATACAGAAACCTGTAAAAGCACTGATCTGAAAATAGCATTTGAGTTGTGGCCCTGAGCTGGTTGTTAATTGACTATTGTCTCAGAAGGCAGCATTCAATCTCTCTAAGCGTTAGTTTTTTGATCTCTAAAATAAGGAACCATGTTATGCATTCCATTCAACCACAATAATCTGTGATTGTACGACTATTCTTTGGAGAGAAAAAGAGAGTGGTGCCTACTGACAGCTTCTGAGCTATGAGCTAGGATAAGGGGGTTCTAGCCAGCTCTTCTGCAGCATGACGTGCTGTTGGGCAACTGTGACTTTCCCTGTTGGTCTCAGTTTTCTCTAATTATGTGATTTCACATAGATGGCAGATTGTATGAATGTGATAGTTCTTCACTCTTTTCTTTTGAACCACTGACATAACTTACTTTTGGAATTACAGTATTTATAGCCTTTTTGTGCACATTAGCATTTTTCTTCCTGTTTATTTGAATTTCTTTATTTAATGCTCTTCAGGAACACAGGTACTCATAATGGCCTCCTCCAGGGAGTACTTATTCAATTGCTTCGTCCATATAAAGTTCCTAGAGACCATGTTTAAAATCTATTTCTTGTATTCTGGGAACTTTTCCATATGGGGAAGTAGTGAAGAGAGAGTTAAAGGAATATTCCTAAATTTCTTGATGCCAGAGCCCTCCCTCCCACCCCATTTATCTGCAGCTTACAGGTGTACCTTCATGAGACCTTTCTTTCTAGCACCTTGATTTTAGCCAAGACAAAACTGAAATCTTTTGAAATAAAATATTATTTAAACTATAAGTACACATGCACAAATATATGTGAAGCCCAAAGAATTTAAGGAAATCTGCAAAACAGAAATAAATACGTATTAATAGATCCCTCATCCCCAAATATCCAAAACTAGCCACTAATTGTCTTGCCTATCACAGTTTACTAGATATATGCCAGGTCCTGAGCAAATTCATCATCCTTCCATACTCAAGACCCATAACTGACCTCTGTTAATATTAGAATTACCATTATGTGAACTTTTGCTCCTTTCTCCTTTTTTTCTTTTTTCTAGACTATTAGATCTGATCATAGCGAGTAGTCGTGTCATTTGGAGATAGAACTACAATTTTGCATTTTCTGGATTCATGGGAGTTTCCCATCTGAATATAGGCAAACTCTAGGTCATCGTGCTTCCAAAACTGTGTTTTCCTGTCCCTGGTTTCTAATTTAAGATACCTGCAGTTCTTTTCTCATTTTCAGAGCCACTGGTGTTCATACACACTGAGCCGGGAAAGGAGAAATACTCCTGCGTGGGTCCCTGGCTTGACTGGGCTGCTAGAGAGGATTGGAGTTGCCACCCTGTTGGTGGCTCCAGGCAGACATTGGGTTCTGAGTGTGTGTAATCAATCAATGATAATTAATGAGAGATGGCAGGAGGACAAGTCCCAGCCAGAGACATTTAGAGATAGAGGATAATGAAATATAGTGGGGACCAACTTCACCTACCTCTAAACATTACAGGAGTTTCAAATGAGGAAGAAATAGTGAGAGAAATGCCATGCTGGGAAAAAGAAAAAAACATCCAAAATAATTGCTACAGTCTGTCTTGGTGTATCCATAATTTACCTTTAGAACCAGTGAAAGACCAGTGTCCATTAGGACACAGGTGGCCTAGGATCTGGAGTACAGTACTTCCTATGGTGGTGAAGAATACAGGGCAAAACTCTCTGACTTCCAACAGTCTCCATGGTCTGGCCTCGGTGTAGCTCTCTGATCCTATTTATGAGCTTCCTCCTTACAACCTTGATGGAATGCTTGTCTTTCTGTGGGCATTTCTGCTTGCTGTAGCCATTCTGCTCAGGCTGTTCTTTTCACCAATAATATTCAGTTCATGGTAATTCTATTTTCATGCGATTAGTTCCAGTTTATCCTGGCAGTGCTGATTCAAAGGTCTTCTGTCACAGTTAGCGGAAATATTCTAGCAGAAAAATTCTCACATTGTTTGCATCCCTTTTATGGGATTAAAACTCCCTACTTTGTATGATGGTCATTTACAGGCTGGTCTTAACTCAGATACTAAAAATTAAGCCTGCAAGCACAGACTCTATAAAGGCTTCCACTGTCAGACCTCTGTGTTCGAACCTTCATCTGGAGCTTTTACACAAGGGTCTCAATAAATATTGAGACAATGTGGGTGTCACCTCAAATCATGAGTTCTATGGTGGCAAAGATTATATTATAATTGGCATTGCATTGAATGGAGACCTAAGAAAGTCAGTCCTGCTTTGGACTAAAAATAGAAAGTACAAGAGAGTGGTATGTCAAGATAATCCCTAGATTTCTAGTTGGCATAATGGGATGAACAGTGGTGCCATTATTAAGGAAGGGAATGAATTAATTTGGGGTGAAGTAGTCTAAGTTCAATTTTGGAGATGCTGAACTTGAAGTTTCTTTCATTCATGTGGACATGGAATTGAAAAGATGGATGTTCTAAAAGCAGCTGGGACTGCTCTTTAAAAGTCTCATTTGCTAAGGAAAAGGGGTAAATGTTCCAAAGGGTGAATAATTCTCACCACGCATAGTCGAAGCCATTAGAGAAAAATTAGCTGGCCTAGCAAAGAGAAAGCAAGATGGAGTCATGCACTGTATCGCACCAAAAGAAACCTTTTATTATTTTCAATGCATTTTTCTGCTTTCATTGTTCTCTTTTGTAAAATCAAAATCCTACTTGAGTGAATCTACATTGCATAAAGTCCCACATCTAATAAACAGCTGACAGCTTGAACTTTTAACACTGAATGGCTGAGCAATTTTTCAATTCCTCTTTCACTTGTTAATCCTTTCAGATACGTCTCAAAGTTGCCTTACATTCTGCCTTGAAAACCATATATATATATATATATATATATGCACCAAGAGAGATGATTACAACAGTGCTACAAATAGTATTTTTTTGTTTAAGAGACAACTATGTTTGAGTAATTAATCTTATAAGTATTCCTTATAAGATTTGTATATATCAACATTAATCATTGCTAGCATATGGAGGGTATCAAGTAAAATATTAAAGATATATTGCTTTCTATATAAATATGAAAAAAGATTAAAATAATAACCTATTTATAACTACCACAAAAAGCAAATTTAATTTGGAATTTCTTATTCAAATAGACGCTAAGCTTTTCCTTTATAAGGAAATGCAAATCAAACGACTTAAATTTTTTAGGTAGATGTTCAATACATATAAAAGAAAATTTCAGGAGCCTGTTTAAATATTCTATATCGTGGGTATTTGTCAGATCAAAACACCATCCAATATGGGGCAAAATTCCCAAATGGTTGGGAGGTAGAACTGCCTCATTAGGAACTAGAAAGCCCAGTGACTATACATACAACATCCTTCCACTCGTGGGAGACAGAAAGGTTCTGGTCTAGGAGATCTTGAAGTCATATCATGGCACAAGCTACATCTCTAAAAAGTGAAGAAAATTCAGAAAGGAAAAAGCAAAAGATGGGGGAGTGAAGTCAAATTCAAAAGCACAAAAGAAAGTGAAATAGTAAGTAAACAAATAATCAGAATAACTTACACCACTGAAATGCAAATCTGAAAGTGACTACTGAAAAGTATGTTTAAAATCAGAGAGAAAGAAAATGTATATATATATATATATATATAATATATATATATATATTCACACACAAAAATGAAAAAATAGCCACATATGAATAGCCAGATACAAATGGCCAGATATAAGAAGTTAGATATGAATAAAGCATAAATGACTAAAAAAAAACTGTGAGAAATTCTAGAAATGAAAAATCTAAGTGTTGATACAGATATCAGCATGCAAAACTAATATATAGGATGACTTCCAGACTAGGTCGAGTTCTAAGAGAGAATTAGTGAATTGGAAAACAATTCTAAATAATTCATCCAAAATGTAGGATAGATTGATAAATGGATGACAAACATTAAATAAAAATTTCAAGACATGTAGTAAGGTAAATTTGGAAATTCTTCCATTCATTTCTCAGAGAAAAATAATAAGAATGAGAGGGGATCAATATTTAAAAGAATAACACTGAAAAATTCTGTAATTGAGTAGGGCATGAGTTTTCATATTATAAGCATGTTCTATTCTTAATAGTATAAATAAGAACACATGTGATTCAGAATCAGAAGTACTGAGCCTAAACAGAATGTCCAATACATAGTAGTTTTTCAAGGGTTGATAACTGGAACCTAGAACACCAGGCTTAAGACCCGAATATTGCATAGTTAGTTTAACCATTTTTATATGTGAATGCTAGAGAAAATTCTCCCTGGGTCTCTCACATCAATGCATGTCTTGTATTAGCTTTCGTTCAAGACTTTATTTTCAAAGATATTTGAATAGCAAAGAACTTGGAAATTTAAAAAACACTGTCTCTCTCCAGGACAGATGGAAGGTGTTTGTTTGTTTGTTTTGTTTAATATTCTTTGCTCTCCAGGATGGTAAAGATAATGTTTCTTTCATGGCAAAAAATTAGGCAGGATGCTATATACAGTATCCATCTAGAGAGTTCCACATTATCCCTAGGATTTAAGGGGCAGGGACAACCAAGGTGAACAGAAAACTCATGCTTCCAGCTTTTCTGTGATTAATCAAGTCCTCTGTCTCTGATCTCAGACTCTACAGTTTTCTATTAGCATTCAAGAAGCTAGCAAGCCAACCTTTTAGCTTGCAAACTGAGTAAAATGTTAGATGCTTCATAGTCCTTGACATTGAACTTGACATCCTAAACAATGTTGGTACACTTGAATTTCTGTTTATTTTGTTTGTTTGCCTGTTACTTATTTTGAGAAGGATGGGGTTGTGGGAGACTATGGAACTCCATTCACACAAAGATGTAAAGGCAGGCCCTGATGGGTCCATGACCACTTCCTCACTACTGCCTGCCTCTTTTAGTCACTTAATTCCAGCCACAACCTTAATGTTTACTTGTGAAAGCATATTCCTCTGTCTTTGCTCCAGACCATAAACTCATGCAGGCAAGGATCATCATCCCCTGGGGTTTTCCACAACAGTTAGACCTTTTGCACATGGATAAAGCTTGGGCTTTGGGATCAAGTCCTTCATTATCCATGCAGCCTATAAGAAGATAATTAATCTCTACAAACTTCATTTCTTTTCAGCTGTGAAATGGGATATCATAAATTATTTTCCTCAGGTTTGTTGTAAAATCGTATGAGATACTATGAAGCAAGTTCTACAACAATATCTAGGACATAGTAGGCATTAAACAATAGTAATTACATACGTAAACTCACAACAGGAATTAAAATAAGTTATGCCTGGTTTTCTATCCACTTCTACCATCTCCCAAAATATGATATGCTTCTGACATAAACCAACAGGATTATCAAGAATAAATTTAAATTACAAAAGACTATCTTTTGACTTAACAGTACCTTCCATAGGAATTTATCTTAAATAAACAATAAGAGATTCCTGTACAACTCTATTCATTACAGTGTTACCTGTAAAGGTAAAAACAATTAGTAACAACTTATATATCTCATAAGAGAGGATAATTTAAGGCAATCATTGAATAATCAGACAAGGAATGCTATGCAGCCATTAAAAATTTTGTGGTAGTAGGATATTTGATGACATGAATATTCACTATTCATTGAATGAAGACAGGTTTCAGAGCACAAGTAAACATTATCCTAATTTTGCCTTAAAAATGTATATTCATCCATAAAAGATACTAAAAATTTATAGATTAGAGTTTTGCACTTGAGTAGTTTTTTATGTTGTGTGGTTCTATGTATCTTCTAAATTCCCTAATTCAAATATATTGTTAAAATCCAAATAAGAAGTATGAAGAAAGATATTAAAATTATTTTAAATATAATTTAACCAAAGAAAATTATGCCAACAAATAATAATATTAAAAAGCCTTTCAAGATTTAGTAAATTTTCTTTTTTAAATCTCAAATCTAAGATATTTTACTTTGTAAAAGATCAACAAACAAAAGAAATAGATCCCAATACTAATCATCACGGTCATTAAAATATGCCACGGGCCGGTCATGGTGGAGCACTCTGTAATCCAGCAGCTTGGTAGGCTGAGGTAGGAGGATCATGATTCAAAGCCAGCCTCAGAAACTTAGGCCCTAAGCAACTGGGTGAGACCCTGTCTCTAAATAAAAATATAAAAAAGGCTGGTGATGTGGCTCAGTGGCACCCTTAGGTTCAGTCCGCAGTACCAAAAAAAAAAAAATTGCTGCCAGCAACTTTCCAATATCAGCTCAACATGTGACATTTGCTTTCCATATAAGCAATCCATTACCTTCAAATCACAACCAGAGAACTTCAATGAGTTCTTTCTCCACCTTGGCCATTACTGACTTGCAAAACTGTCCAGGGTGTTTGGACAATTTGAACATTGGGACTCCAGATTATTTGATTACCTGGCTTTTTCTGTGCCTCCCATGCAGTGATGAATGTCAATGAATTCCATTAGCTGTTTTTGTAACATCACATCTTTGCCTTCGATCTGAGTAATGAATTGATGCTGTAAAAGATCGGATACTGTTGGACGCTTTTCATAATCTTTAGTCAAGCACCTGCACTGGCAAAAAGAACACGCAACCATTCGATAAGGTAGAGCTTTGAAAATATTATTTATATTTCTAAAAAAGCTACTAAGAAACTGATACTTCTCACAAACAGTCCAAGCACATCTCAAAAAATAAACTTCAAAATGATGAATGAATGCGAATCTGCACATGTCTGAGAGTCACGATGCTGGAGTGATACCAACTTCCCACTCAGTACCACTTCCTTAGTCTCCCTGCAGGCAGTAATGCATAGTGATAATTAAACTCTGTCTCTACTGTGAAGACTCCTTTCCAAGTCAGTAGCTAAAGAAAAACGACAACAAAGTCATTATAGTTTTAAGGCTTATCCAAAATTAACACAAACTTCTCCTCATTTCTTTTATTCCTTTCCAGGGATAAAACTGCTAACCCATTTGAGAAGACTAATCTGCTGAGGATGTTTACACTGCAGGTCAGCAGGTATGTCCTGAGGTCATGCATATGTAGCAGTGCATATCACACCTGCTGATAGATTCCACCAGGCACGCCCATGAGAAAGGAGAAGGCCAGTGAGAGCATCTGAACAGACTTAGGATGTGACATCAGCTGTGGCATCTGTCTTCAAATATTTGGTAGCTCTCAGTGGTTATGAGGGGGAAAAAATCTAGGATTGATTGGTGGAATCAAACGAGAAACAACTTTCAAGTCAGTATAAAGAGGAACTTGTTAAGTTCCTCTTTAACAAGGGTGGAATGGGCTGCATTGGAAAGCATGATTATTTTTATTAGGGATATTTTAGTACTGATCAAATGACCATTCCAAGCACTTGTTCAAGAAGGATGTGAGCTCTGGATATGTGTTTGAGTTCTTATAACTTTCCAAGACCACTCTGACCCTGAGATACAGAGGCTCTATGATTATGATAAAACTGGATACTAAAAAAAAAAAAATAGGAAAAGAAGAAGAAAAAGGAGACGAAAGAGAAGCAGCGGATGTCACTGCTGCCTTGTCCCTGGCCTAAGTGACATTCAGTATTGCTGATCCTCCTGGGATGATAATTTGGCAATTTATTTCATCAGGTTTAACCAAAATGATAAAAATGCTAAGAAATAAGGATGATGTCTAGAAGTAAGAACAAGTCCTCTTGGTTTTATTTGAGCAGAATATTCATAGCAATTTCTAACATTTTAGCACACACATCTAGTACTCAGAAGAGTCACATGAAAGTGTTTTATTCAAGTAAAACTTTATCGATAACCAATGTGTACCAGTTACTGGACACTGACACTAGAGTGACAGTGGTAAAGAAAAACATATTCAGTACTCCAGAGTTGCTTCACTGTTTAGTTAGCAAGAAAGTCATCAAAACAGATAAGCGGACTGGGGACATAGCTCAGTTGGTAGGGTGCTTGCCTGTCAAGCACAAGGTCCTGGGTTCAATCCCCAGCACCGCAAAAAAACAAAAAACAAAAAACAAAAAAACAGATAAGCTGTATAAAACCGGCAATGCTACTAGTGGAAGAGGAACAAAATACACCACCATGCAGGACAAAATTCTAACTCCCTGGTGACAACTAGGAACATTTCTCAGATGGGACACTGTGAGAAATATGCTAAAGAATCCAAGTTCCACGAGGATCTATATGGAAGGACTTGAAGACATGAGGGCAGACATTGAGAATCAAGGGAGTCCCTTAAAGCTAACAGTGATTCTTCTAAGAAAATCAAGAAATGCTATTGAAGTTCATTAAATACAATGTAGTGCTTGACGCATGCTTAGTAATATCTGATCAGTGAAAACTTGAAAGTAAAAAGATTATCAATCCATCTTGGGTTCCTATAAACTCTCGAATCTAAGTCTCTTGCCTTTGGATGAATAAGCAGATATTCTTGGTAGGAAAATCAGTGATAGCAGTATGTATAAAAATGGCTGGTTCCTCTGCTTTTTTTGTCCTTTCTACATTTTCTGAGTAAAATTTGGCACACCAAATCTTAATGACCCAATTACAACTGGGATCATCCTTTACCTTATTGTGAAAAAGGGTTATGAGACAGATTATTATAAATGGCTGACTCCTAGTTCCTTGTCAATCACATGGAGGGAATGCACTTGAGCTATCTGTCAAGCTAAAAAGGTTCCCCGATTTTCATACATGTAAGCTTTTTATAAATACAATTTTCTGATTCACTGATTCACTGATTACACTGAAAATTCTCTGACTAGTGAGAACTAGTTAGGAATGTAAGTGAAGTGCTAAATGACTGGCCAAATGGACGTGGTTCAGCAGGTGGGAGATGCTGAGGGCATACCTGCAAAAGGCAGGTGAACAGAGGACCATGTCCATGGACAATAAGGTGTCCACAGAAGCACAGGTAGAGATCGTCAGTAGACTTGACCCTGACAGCATTATTTGAGCAATGATGAACTCACTGAACATTCAGAAGCCACTACAGATGCTTCATTTGAAGAAAATAATGGAAACCTCTGGAGCTATTTAGCAGATAAAGAGCAACGGGAGGAGATTAAGAAGTCCAGTAACATTGGCAAAAAGGCACAGTTCAAAGGCAGGATGATATCTCTTCTTTAAAAAAAAAAAACAAAAAACTCTATAGTTACTCACTTGCTTATGAAGTCATTGAATTCTGCTGACCACAGCTCAGGCTGCCTTAGTTTTGGGGGTGGATTCCTAGAAAAACAAGAATCAAGGTCGGACTGTGTCCACTGACCAGTCAGTGCAATAGGAGAACACAGTCAGATAGACCAATGTATTAGGGCACTCACACACTGCCCATGTCACCCCAGAATGCCATCGCTTTCCAATTCAGAGAGATAATTAGTTTTCATCATCCTTAACATAAAAGGACAGGTTCCTTTTTTCTTTTTCTCCGAAAGCATTTAATATATGACCTAATTTTTCTGACTGCTAATTTTTTCTTTTAAAGAATTTTCTTGCTTTGACCTGACAGCCTTAGGGGGGAAACAGCAATACTTAGCAGAATAGAAGCAATGAATTCTGGAGTGAAATCTCCCCTCCCCCCATGAGTCCTGCAGAAGTCTCTGAGGGTGCCCAGAGGTGACCTGAAAGGAGGACTGCTTGGACTAGGGAGGACCACCCTGCACGGAGCAGAATGGGAGTTGTTCTTTTGTTACTACGTACATTTCAGGAAGCAAGTGTTACCAAGGGTAACAAAAGCAAGGAGCTGAAGCATACTATTAACTATAAAGCTCTGAATGCCACTTAAGGATTTTGCTATTAATCCTTTTCATTTTTTAAGCTGAACAAATCCTTTCGTTTTTGGCACACCCATGCATACGAAGGAACTCACTCAAAAATGAGGCTGATCTAACTCTGTCATCAAGCAACATTCATCAACCATGATGGCTGAAGTGCTGATGTGCTGCTTTATGTTAATTCCAAAAGCTCTTTGTTTTCATTAGTGGAATGGAAATACTTTGTCTTCAGTTCTGCATTTCTCCTTAAATAGCTTGTAATGAAATTAATGTACAGTTTGTACAGGCTCATTAAAGAAAAGTGCAGCTACTTGTCTGCCCCAGATCACGCCTGGGTTCACTTCACAATCCTTAGGACGACTGGAAGACTGCTGCTTGGCACATTAGAAGAAGTAGTTCTTTTAACCAGCAATCTTGTTTTGTTTTTTGCCCTCGCAAATGTTTCCTTTTATGAGATTTGTTGGCTTGCTTTGAGAATAATAAAGTCACGATGAGTTTGTAACACTGAGCACTGGGTAACTTTTTGGATTCCTTTTCTTATACGTATCCACAGTCCATATTCTCAGACTGTCGTTTTGGAGAGATACTGGTGGTAGAAATGATAAGAAATAACTAACATGATGCAGCTTCCAGAACCACTTGGCAAACTGCATGTCACTGAGCTACCAACAACTGTATAGCTGTACATCTATATCAACGGTTGTCACCCTTCCTCCAACCTGACATCATCACCAAGAGTAATAACACGAGGTTAAATATGGTGGTTTAAACCACATTTGAATGGCTCAGGAAATACATAGCTTCATTTTACATAAAGAATGGCAATAAGGTATATGCAATGCAGATTTTTTCTCCCTGTTTTCCTCAAGTTCAACAAAATGTCTTGAAACTGGGATACAGAAGGTTTTCCTCTCTTTTCTGTAATCTTATTTCCCTACTTACCAAATAAAGTAATATATTTTTACAAACGATGAGAACTGAAATAACATAACGTTGAGATTATTTTGTAAAGGTTGCTATATACCTAAAGTATTATAATTCAGAACCTAAAGGCAGGAAATTCAAGGGCAATAAAAAAAAAAACAAATTTAAATGCTTTGGTGTTATAAGAATTTAATTGCATGTCAAATTTAAAGTGGATTCTTTTGGGACTGAATATAACACATCAGCATTATTCTTTTAGGACTGAACCCTCCTCCCCAGGACTTTGTACATATGATTCTGTGTCTTCAGGTGTGGAGATCACCATTTGTTTAATAATAGTGTAATAACAGACTGTAACATATTATCATACCACTCTGCCCTGGTCCCTGTCACCACAGGCTATATTTATGCATTCTATTAGAATTAAGGTGCCAGGCAAAAGGCTTAACATCTTCAAAAATGACACATTTATAATTAAGATAAGCAATCTTTTCACATTTATTTTCTGAAATATCTATAACTAACCAACAGACATATGAAACAGTATTTAAAGATGAGTAATAGGATAAGCAGTGTAAGATCTGCTGTTACACACTCTGGAGGAGAGGTAAAGTATTTTCATGACTCTAAAGAGGGTATTCATCTATATCATATTATACTGACATACTTTAAATCATCATTATTTTATTAATAAATTTTATTTATCACTTCTTAACAATCTTATCTTAAAGTTCTGAACAAAGGGAAGTCTTAGCAAGTAATAAAGCATTTCTAGATTGGCAGGGAAAGCAGATTATTGTTGCATTGACCCACACCAGGGTGCCTCACTGACTCATGGGGAAAGGATAAGGGTGGGAGTGTTATTTTCTGAGTTTGAATCCTAGCAAAAGAAAGACATGTTGATTATCAAGAGAGACTATTTTTCTTCAATCAGGGAAATGCAACTATTGAACAAAGATAGTCTTGGAAGAAGCAGAATAATATTCCAGGTCACTCTGCTCCCAATTTGCTGAAAAGGTCTATTTCCATGATGAGCACCATGAGAAGCCAGTGGCTCGAGGAAGACTAACAGGCTGCAGATACTGGACCTAATGCTCACTGTCTGACCTTGGTATTTTGAAGAGTGCTCTCATGGGATGCAGCTCAGCTAGCGGAGGATCTCCGTCACCCAGCTCGATGGCAGTTATACCCAAGGACCAAGTGTCACATCTGGCATCATAAGTGGTATCTAATTGCTGTTCACATGCAATCACCTAGGAGAAAACAACAGAAAAGGGAAGTATGTGACTTTACCAAGATGCACCTAAATCTTTAGTTTAAGGATTTAAAGCATTGAAGATTGACAGCTACAAGCAGTAGTATTTTTATTCTGAGAACAGGGAATACCTTAGCAGGTTTGCAAATATAAGAGAGAAGGCTATTAATAGGAATATTGTTGAAAATAATAAAACAAGAGTGGAAAGAAACAGTGTCCCAAAAGGAATGTAATGGGATCAACTACACAGCTAAAGACTGTGCAGGGGCTGGCACTCAATGAACATTTGATGACAGAGTGGAGATGTTCAACTGGGCAGAGATAAAGTACACATCTTCAAGGAATTAGAAGTAAAAGAAGAAAGACAAAGTTGAGGACTGTCTAGTTAGATGGCTCTGATCCTTACTGGAAGTAGAAGGCAAGAGTGTCCAAGAGAGGAATAAGTTTGGAGGAATGCTGAAAGGTTTAATCCATTAATTTAAAAACGTGTACTAAATAAAAACAAACATTGATAAAGATTTACCAGCAGCTTATCTGGGCTAACATTAAATTGGAGAACTGCAACCAGATTTAAAAACGTGCCATTCACCAAAGGATAAAATTGAGAGACAAGAAAAACGGGATTTGGGGGCAATATTATAAGTACTGTTATATATAAAAATAGTGACATTAAACACATCACAGTTCATTTTTAAATGCGTCACTACAAATACAGATGGTCTATATTTGACAATTGTTAACATTAGTGATCACAAAAAGAAAATCAGCTTTACATTTTTAAAAACTAGTTTTTACATTAAAAACTTTTTGCATTTTGTAGATGCCAAATGACCAGAAAAATTAAAAAAAAATGGTTTTGGATAATGGCAGATAAGAATGATACCATTTAACTGCAGTACTATAAAATGATATGTAAAGTGGAAGAAAGCAAAGGCCCTGTCTGGAGCATTTCCCATCTTTCTGGCTCCACCGACCATCGGGGGCAACACATCTAACCACCTCCTGGGCCGGCACACTGGAGTTGAGTTGGTAACCCGCGCACACTTCACTCTGGAAAGGTGATTCCCTCACCTGACACTACAAGCAATGGCAGGAAATCATCTAAATATGAACATATCAGCATGATCTAAAAACAAAACGGAGATAATGAGGAGTACAGAGTGTAAGAAGGTAGTTCTCGAGAGGAGGCAAAAGATGGGATAGAGGAAGTGAAGGGCAAATGTGCAGGTCACGGTCAGGCTCTGGGTTGGGCGGCAAGTTCATGGGTAAATAAACAAGAAGGCTATGAACTGGTCCACTCCTAGGCACCTGAAGGCCAATAATAAATACAGACACAATTTGTATAATATATATTACATATAACCAAAAATATATGACATGTAAATACATATTTATGCAATTAAATATGTCACATAGATGCATAAAATGTATAATAAAATATATAAATATGTACTATCTGTAATATATTTAAAGTATATATATAAGAGAGAGAGAGAGAGAGAAAGAGGGGCAATATTGGTTCCCAACTTAGTTAGTATGATAGGGACATCACCTTATACAGGGCTTCACAATCTTTCCTACCAAAGTATTTTTAATATTGCACAAGAGCGAACTGCTAAAAATCAGAGAGGATAACCTGAAGTACCAGGATAAAGCGTAACAGTTCCAAATTTTACATTAAAAATTCATGTGGCAGCTGGGCATGGTGGCACAGGCTTATAATCCCAGCAGCTCAGGAGGCTGAGGCAGGAGGATCAAGAGTTCAAAGTCAGACTCAGCAAAAGCAAGGTGCTAAGCAAATCAGTGAGATTGTCTCTAAATAAAATACAAAATAGGGCTGGGTTAGGTGAGTGACCCTGAGTTCAATTTCTGATACCCGCCTCCAAAAAATTCATGTGACAAATATTTGTAGCTGTATAATTCATAAGAACCCAAACATGGAAACAACCCAAATGTCCCTCGACTGATGAACAGATACTCATAATGTGGTATATACACTTCATGGAATATTATTCAGCCAGAAAAAGGAGTACTAATAAATGCTATAATATGGATGAACCTTGAAAATGAAAGAAGCCAGACAAGGGTCACATATTGTATGATTCCATTGATATGAAATGCTCTTCATAGGCAAACTCATGTAGCCAAAAGTAGATTAATGTTTGTGTAAGGTGGGGGAGTTTGAGAGGAGATAAGAAATTAACAGTAAAAATGTTCTAAACTTAGATAGTGGTGATGACTGACCAACCTTGTCAACATACACTAAAACTGTAACGTTGTCCATGGTAAGTGGGTGAATTATATAGTCCAAGCATTATGGCTCTTTTTTTTAAAGCCATTACAAATTTAAAAATATCATCCACATGCTATTTCCATTCTTCTATCTTTGCCTTAGCATAAAAATAATGTTTTTGATGATACCAATTTTTTTGCTAATAGAGCTGTTCCTTCAGGATAATGCATTTTTCTGTGGCTTTAGAAATGTTCTCATAGGTTCAGGTGGACTTATGTCCCAGTTTGCCTGGGACATCCCAGTTTGTGCTTGTTGTTCTGGAATCTTCACCAATACCACCCCTTGCACTCTCCAAGGTACCCTGATCCATACAAAATGTTGTACGGTCACTTACCATAGTAGGCATGGCCCTTGACCCTTTGTCCTGGCACATCTATGTTCCAGGTTGGAAAGGATAGCTTTATGTAACCAACAAATACTACCTTTAGAAGCAGAGTTTTTAAAAAATGCCAAATCAAATGATCAAGAACACAAACGATAAACACTGGTGAGGTTGTGGGGAGAAAGAAACACTTGTACACTATTAGTGGGGCTGCAGACTGGTGCAAAACTCTGGAAGGCAGTACAGAGATTCCTAAAGAAAACTAGGGGTGGAACCACCATATGATCCAGATATGTGCTTGGGATATTCCCGGAATATCCTTGGTATTTTCCCGGAAGATTCCTGAAACTACTAGAGCAACACATCCACCTCAAAGTTAATAGCAACACAATTCATAATAAATTATTGAGTCAACCCAGGTGAATGGATTAAGAAATTGTGACACACACACACACACACACACACACACAATGGAGCCATAAAAAAGATGTGGCATTTTTGCCAGTAAATGGATGAAAATGGAGAATATCATGCTCAGTGAAATAAGCTAAACTCAGAAACTCAAAGGTTGAATGTTTTCTCTCATATGTGAAAGCCAGAGTAAAATAAAGGAAAGGGGGAGGGAAGGGTAGGATAATATAAAGAACCAATCAAATATCAATTAATAGACAAGAGAAAGTCAAGTAGAGTAGAGGAAAGAGAATGGGAGAGGGGAGGGAGGACCATAGGGGAAAGGTGGGTATCATGAGCTGAAATCAATCCCCATGCATGTGTGAGTTTGTCAGGATGAACCCAACCGCTATGAGTAACTAAAAAGATCTAATTTTTAAAAAATTAAAAATCAGGGATTTTACTTTTCAACTGAAAATTGATTTCAACAAGCTTGCCCCTCAGACCCTAAAAACCCTGACAATACTTCTATATCATTTAAGGTCAAAATGCTTATTACTAAATAACATAAATATCATTGTTTTCACTAATGAGATAGAAGTAGTTTATATAGGGCTTCTTGAAACTGGTTATTCAAAATACATTCTTCCAGGTTAAAAGGTGCTTATTATAGAGAGATGAATATAATATGCACAAAATCCCAAGCACATATCTATACGACCTCTTGGGAGAACATCAGCGTGCCTTTTTTCTTCTCTTTAATAACCATTAGTTTGCCAAATAGGAAAGAAAGCCCTATTTGCGGTTATTGTAGGTTGATTAATAATAAATAATAACATAAAAATGACCGTTTAGTAATTACATATTAAAGACTGTTTTTATTAAAAGGCAAATTTAAATATATGATAATGGCTTTGTTGCTATAAATTATCATAAAACATATAGCTAGTGTGTTAATCATAACTATCATAGGCTGCATTATTCATATTAATCATTAACATATGCTAACGAGATGTAATACTTGGTAGAAAACTACGTTTTTATTGACTTCTCATTGTTTTCAATTTTCCACAAGTATTTAAAACATTAGCAATACATCAGAGAAAACACTAAAGAAACTCTCATTTGAGATTCTCATTCAATTCTGTTTTTGTTAATGACTGTACTTTCTATTTTCAGATTTAGTCTCTGCTTTTTAATCCATTGGACTTTCATAAAGTTTCTTAAAATAATGAGTTCTCTCTCCATACTTTATATTTGTTTACACTTTCACTTTTTATAAGAAATAATTGAATTAGTATTCAAATAGAAAGATTATGCCAGGATTTAATTGTCAAACAAATTTAATTAGAAGCTTTTGCAACATTAATGTAGTATTTGAATAGTTTCTCCTCCCGTCACTCCCTAGAAAATCATAGATAAATAGCAGAGCTTTTTCCAACGGTTACAGAGAGTTTTCAAACATAAGTGTTCTTTACTGATAAACATAATGAAAAAGACCGAAGGCACTACTAAATAGTGACTATGGAGAAAGGATGTGACTGAACACTTTTTATCTCAACTATTTTAGCATTTTATCTATGATTTCCCTAATGTAATGATGAAAAGAATCTCCTAAACCTAACCCCAAGTCCGTGACCAATATGGGAACCTGGTAGGTAGGTCAATGGACCTGAATCTAACAGAGTCAAGGGTTCTCATATTTCTAATTTAAACACAAAACATATGTATCTATAACAGATATGCACTATACAAAGAAGTAAATTAATGAAAAATTAAAACTGCAAGTAGTTCCTTGCTACCTCGTTGGGCTGACCCATTCATTCTGCTTTTCATTTGTTTGTGCATTCATTCATGGCCTGTTTACCGGACAACTCCAGGATAACTCCTCGCACATGCAAAAATTCCATGTTAAAATAACACAAAGGAGCCGGGCATGGTGGCGCACGCCTGTAATCCCAGCACTTGGGAGGCTGAGGCAGGAGGATCGTGAGTTCAAAGCCAGCTCACCAACTTAGCGAGGCCCTAAGCAACTCAGTGAGACCCTGTCTCTAAATAAAATACAAAATAGGGCTGGGGATGTGGCTCAGTGGTTGAGTGTCTCTGGGTTCAATCCCCAGTGCCAAAATAAATAAATAAGTAACACAAAGGACACTTTCTTCTAGTATATTCCAAAATGCTTTGGAGATAAAGTACACAAGAAAAGGAAAGTCAGAAGACTGTCTTTCCCAAAACTCCATCTGACCTCAGGAGCCATCCAAAATGGTGTTCCCACTGATGTGTTCCTACGGTGCCGGGTGCTGGTGAGCTGTGCAGACACACCTGGAAAAAAAGAGATAAGAGATTACTTCTTGCAGTAATTAACTTTGTAACGGGATTCCGATTGCTCTAAATTTCTTACACACGAATATTAAAATTCTGTTCCCTCAAAGCTGCCACTGGACTTGAACTCACTTTAAAGGAGACTAAATCAGAATTTCTATATAACCAAAATACAGAATAGTTCTCTTTTTTAATTTATTTTTTTAATTTTTATAGACTTCATTTTGATTCATTGTACACAAATGGGGTACGTATTTTCATTTCTATGGTTGTGCATGATGTAGATTCATACCATTCATGTAATCATACATGTACATAGGGCAATGATGTCTGTCTCATTCCACCATTTTTCATACCCCTCCCCCCTTCTCCTCTCATTTCCCTTTACTTAATCTAAAGTTCCTCCATTCTTCTCACTGCCTAACCCCCAACTCAATTATATATCATCATCCACTTCTCAGGGAAAACATTTAGCCTTTGTTTTTTGGGGATTGGTTTATTTCACTTAGCATGATATTCTCCAATTCCATCCATTTATCTGCAAATGTCATAATATCATAATAGTTCTCTTATTTCCCATTTTTGTATCTAAATCCTGCCTAAGGTCCCATTACAAGTCTTATTCCCCCATGCTGGCTTCTAATCTGCTTCTAATCATACTAATCTCTATTTCCTTTGATGTTCTGCATTTTTAAACTATTTGAACTATAATTACATATTTTGGCATGTAATTGTTTTTCGAATGGTGTTTTTCTTCCTTCCTCTTCCCATTACAAATCTGGGGAATTTAAGAATGTTTTATATGATATTATACATACAGTAGTTAAGCTGTAAATGTGCATAAAATTACTTTTCATCTATCAACCTTGGACAAATTACATGTGATCTCACTGAAAGTTTCAAAGTAACTCTATCTAATATTTAAACCAACATCATTAATAGAATCAGTCATTTTAAATTTAAATTTATTCTAAACTGATACATGAAATCATAGAAATTATACATATTTATGTGGTATCTTGTGATGCTCTGATGCATTTATACATCGTGCAATGTTCAAATAAGATTAATCATATCTCATATCCATCTCTTCAAATGTTTATGATTTCTTTATGGTGCAAACACTCAAATAATTCCATCTAGCTTTTGGAAATATACAGTACATTATCTACAGTCAGTCTACCCTGCACACCAGAACTTCTATCTCCCTAAAATTGTTTTTGTGGGTTTTTTGTTTTTTGTTTTTACCTTTGTAGAGGTTCCAAACTGAAGGGCCACCTAGTCAGACCTAATCACTACTGATCCTCATGAGTATCTGGAATAAGGTGCCTCCTCTCAATTTTCATTCTCCTTTTCCTCATGCAAGGGGGACAGTCCAGTGCTCCTGCCCTGGACCTGCTCTGGACTTGACGGGATAGGCCCAAATCATGAACAGTCACTTTCTGATTTCTCTGCTTTGCCAAGTATCTCACATGTGTCCCACTAGTTTTGGACTCTTGCTGCTTATCTTATAAGCCAAGTAGAGACACTAATCCAGATTTAAAATGGGGATATATTTTATGACCCCAAGATGGCATTTGACTTTCACCATGAAATTTAAAGGCCAGATTTAGCCAAATGGGTATTTCAATGGTAGAATACATAAACAGACATGTGGGTAGTGTGTTTTGGTTCCACATTAGATGTATCTCTTAATGACCTTCTCCTTCTATGTATAAATCTTGTCCTAATTGATGAGTTTCAAAAATACAATGATTTTTAAAAATTTTCATTAAAGATTAAACACCCTCGCTGTATCATTTTTCAAATTTGAATGAAACCACCATTTGATACAGCTACCCCACTACTTGGCCTATACCCAAAGGACTTAAAATCAGCATACTACAGTGATGCAGCCACACCAATGTTTATAGCAACTCAATTCACAATAGCTAAGCTATGGTACCAACTTAGGTGCCCTTTAAGAGATGAACAGATAAAGAAAATGTGGTACATATACACAATGGAATATTACTGAGTCATTAAGAAGAATGAAATTGTGGCATTTGCTAAGTGAAATAAGCCAAAACAAAG
This sequence comes from Glaucomys volans, assembly GCA_020662805.1. Taxonomy (NCBI): domain Eukaryota; kingdom Metazoa; phylum Chordata; class Mammalia; order Rodentia; family Sciuridae; genus Glaucomys; species Glaucomys volans. Next base: position 439,432 of record JAJEJO010000608.1, on the reverse strand, counting down.
GTCAAATGTTCTCTCTGATATGTGGATGCTAACTCACAATAAGCAGGGAGGGGGACGGAAGGAAGAATAGAAGTTCACTGAATTAGAGAAAGGGGAATAAAGGGAAGTGGGGGATGGGGATAGGAAAGTCAGTAGAATGAGCTAGACATAACTTTCCCATGTTCATATATGAATATACGACCAATGTAATTCCGTATCATGTGCAACTGCAAGAATGGGACTTTATACTCCATGTATGCATGATATGTCAAAATACATTCTACAGTCATGTATAACTAAAAAGAACAAATAAAATAGCTTTTAAAAAGTGATTATCTAAATCAATGCTTGAAGTTTCTCCCCTAAAAATTTTATAACAGAGTATCTAAAGAAAGAATATCAGCACTTATTATCACTCTTCTCCAAAATGCCATCCAGGCATTTAATATTTCAGAAAAATTAAATTTTAATCTCAACCTTTATTCCCCCTATGGCCAAAATGACCAATGTGGATTTGATGTGGGTTTTATGATGATATCAAAGTATAATAATTCATTGATATAGAGCAGGAAAGAAAAAATAATTTAAAATTGGTTCTGAACTTTCTAAACTTTATTCTAAAGGTTTTCAGTTATTTCTGAAAAAATTTTAAATTATATTTGACCCTGAAGATGTAAAGAGGAAAAAACCCACAACCAACAGGTTTTCTTTATTTTCCTCTTTTTCTGGATATGAAGATTATATCCCTAGAATTGGCATTGTTCAGCCAGTAATGATGTCCTAGTGTTGGAATTTATAGACAGAGAGGGTTGGGAAAGGAACTTCCTCCATACATCACAGAAAATATGCAATGAAGATGCAGTAAATGATTTTTAGGGTGTGGCATGTAACTGAAGGTAGACTGTCATGCTGTTTCTTGAAAATGTAAATCTTGAGAGGAGACACTCAGGGAGGGAAAGGAACTAGAGCCGAACAGATCAAAGCAAGGCCCTGGAATATGCAGGGTGGGTCTGTCCACTCCCGAGGTCCTGAAATGCCACAGCCCTGGTCTTAGCAGACAGATCACCTGCTTCTCTCTCGATTTTGTGAGTCGACCAGTGCTTTTGCAGTATCCCTGTTGGTCAGAGTTAGTTTCTGCCATTAAAACCAAGCAACCCTGAATACAAAGCTCCAGTGATTTTATAACTAAGATCGTAAATTAACAAAGACAATAGTCAGTCATGAGTTAATAAAGCCTAAAAGTCATTAGGCTTTATGTTTATATGAGACTGTAGTAAATCTGTATATTTATATTACTTTGAGGTAAAAAATTTTCTAAGACCAGGCATGGTGGTGTACACCTGCAATCCCAGTGGCTCGGGGCTGATGCAGGAGAATCAAAAGTTCCAAGTCAGCCTCAGCAGCTTAGTGAGGCCCTAAGAAACTCAGTGAGACCTTAACTCAAAAAATAAAAAGAAGTTGGAGATGTAGTTCAGAGGTTAAGCACCTCTGAGTTCAATTCCTGGTACCAAAAATAAAAATAAAAATAAAATAAAATGTAATATCTAAGGAAAACATTTGTCCTCCAAGATCTTGAGTCAAACAAATAATAAGAAAAGTTTAAGCAAGTATACTATAAACAGATGCAGAGAGATTCTTCTCTGTGTGTTTACTAACATATTGAAATATACACTCCTAAAAGTATTAGTGATAATTTTCAAAGATTCAGTTAAAATAACAATCTGGCAGAAGTGTAACTACTTCTTCTGGAACTCCAGTAAGGTTTTACACACAGCCTGGTGTTGATGCCCCTTCCGGGACCACTGGTCTAAGAAGTGGTAGGATGATGGATGACAACACCCTTTTCATTTCATATGTCATTTGGTGTAAAACATGGATCCTGTAGGAGTAAACAGAATGATAAAAGGAAAGATTCATCCCAGAATATGAACAAGAAAAACAAAATTAATAATCACTTAACAAATTAAATGAGAAATGACATTAGGTAGAGTAAGAAATTTTGAAATTAGATGATTATCACATTAATAATGAGACACACACCCCACTCTGTAAGCGTGACTATAATGGTTAATTTGAATTGTCAACTTGATTGGATTAAGAGATGCCAATGATTAAGAGGCTTCTGGGTGTGTCCATGAGGGTGTGTCTGGGAATGACTGGAATGTGAGATAGTGAACTGAAGTGGAGCCCTTCCCTGAGTGTGGGCGGCACCATCCAATAGGATGGTGGCTTGGATGGAATAAAAGTTGGAAGAACAAGGAAGCAGAAGCAGATGCAAGCTCCGCTCTTCTTGAAAGGGTTCTTGATTGCTGCTTCCATTGTCTGAGGATATGGGACTCTCACTTCTTCACTCTTCCAAAGTGAACTCTGCCAGTGATTCTCCAGGTAGTTTCTAGAAGCCTTGGTCCACTTCTTGGACGGCACAGCTGCTGGTTCTTCCAGCTCTCCAGCTGCAGACCGCCATTGTGAACTATTCAGCTTCTGGTTGTGTAAGCCAACCTAAAAAACCCCTTTTTATAATCATACTTCCTGTTGATTCTGTTCCTCTAGAGAACCCTGACTAATACAGTGACAGAGGAGGGTATTTACTAAATTCCTTATTTTCTAAGTGCCTCTACAATGCATATTAAACCTCAAGATCACTTTGCCAACATAATCAAATAGATTCAAAGTAAAAGGCAACTTGATGGTCATAAGGCTTAAACTTGTTCATTTTCAGGTTAAAAATTAAGCTGAGAGAAAAGTCACTTTCTTGAGGACAAATGGCATTTTTACTTAGCATAAATTCCCACAGGAAAAATAGCTAAGAAGATGGAAAAATGCAAAACTCTACAAAAAATGATTGACATAAATTACTTCAAAAAACCACAGGGATCCAAAGTAGGAGTTCAGTAGCCTCAGGAAGTAAAAAAGATTAGGAAAATCATTTTGTCCAGAGAGTAACCAATGGAATAAGCAACCCAAGTAAATAGTTACATAATCATCTCAAGAGAGAAGATGCTGAATGGTGGAAAATTCCAGGCAGAAAGTTGGGATAGTGAAAGGATATGGAAAGGAACAGGAGGCCAAAAAGAGATCAGGACTGAGCAGCGGGCAGGCCAGAAGGGAGGGCAATAATCCATAAAAAGTCAAAGCCACAGGGACATCTAAGAGGTTTATGTTAATGATTCTTCCGAATTTTGCTTTGCGCAGGAATTTTCTTACCATTTGAGGCCCATCTAATAAGCCTTCCTGGGCTATTGGGTGGCTGTTCAGCAACCCTGTTCCTTGTTGCATAAGTCCTCCCTCTAGGGCCAGAAAAGGGCAGGCTTTAAACTTCCATTCAAGAAGTATCTCAGGGTCTTAGGGAGGCAGCAGAAATAACCAATATGTGGTTTCTAACTTTGGGGAATTTGATTTCCTATAACTTACACAACAAAACCCTTAAAAACAAAACACTACAGGCATGAGAATTTAAATTATAAAATAATAAATTTTGTCAACATAAAGGGGCATTACGTCATTTACTGTTGTCACTTCGTTGGTAAGGTTAAGATAGTATGATGGTTAATTGTATATATCCTCTTGGCAGGACCACGATACACAGATATTTCATCAAATATCATTCTGGATATTTCTGTGAAGGTGCTTTTTGGACCAGATTAACCACTAAATTGGTGGATTTCAAGTAAAACAAATCAATGTCCATGATGTAGATGGGCCTCATCCAATCAGCCTGAAGGTCTTAATAGAACAAAAATGGATGTCTCCTGGCAAGAAGGAACACCGCCCTTGGAAGGCTGCCTTTGGACCCAAACTACAATACCTCCACTCAGCCTGCTTCAGATTTTGAACTTACCCAGCCTCAACCATTGTGAGCCAATTTCTTAGACTAAATCTCTCTCTCTCCACACAAACACACATGTATGCACACACACATGAACACATACACTTATTTTACACTCAAGGGAACACATTTTCACACACACACACACACATATTCTGTTGGTTTTGTTTCTCAGGAGAACTCTAAAAATGATGCTTTCCATTTTTTTGTTAACAACTTTTTGGTCATTCTATCAAAACTAAAATAGACTGGTTTACTCCCTATCAGACACTGTCACACATGATTATTTTATCAGGTACTATAGTTGTAGCAACTTCTAGGAGTCTAAGGACCAGAAAGTTTTTTTTTTTTTTTGCTTTTCATTTTTCCCCTCATTAATTATTCTCTTTTTCCTTTTTGAGAGCCAGAAAATTAAAATCTAGGATATTTAAAAGAAACCAGAGGGCTGGGGATGCTTGCCTAGTATATGCAAGGCCCTGGATTTGATCCCCCTTCACTGCAAAAGTAAATAAATAAGTAGAAGAAACAACAAAAAGGTATAAATGAAAACAAAAGCAAACACATATACGAAGAAACTTTTTGTTTGTTTGTGTTTTGGTACTGGGAATTGAATTCAGAGGTGCTCTGCCACTAAGCTACATCCTCAGCCCTTTTTCTAAAAACTATTTTTTATTTTATTTTGAGGCAGGGTCTCACTAAGTTGCTTAGGGCCTCTCTAAGTTGTTGAGGCTGGCCTTCAACTTGGGATCCTTTGTCTCAACCTCCCCAGTCACTGGAATTCCAAGTATGCACTACCATGCCTGACCCTAAGAAGATCTTAAGTTTACACTTAGGCTTCTGACAAAGAGAAAGACTACAATTTAAAACAAACAAAGAAAAACAAAACAAAAATCAGCAAATCCCTGGAGAAGGGGAGGAATCCAATTTCCCAGAGTTACTACATTATTAGGGTAAAATATCCAATTTTCAGTAGCAACAATAACAAAATCATAAGTCATACAAAGACACATGAAATTATATCCTGCTAAAAGGAAATAAGTAAACCAACAGAAACCAGCCCAGAGATGATGAACTTGCTACACAAAGACTTTACAACTGTCTTAAAGATGCTCAAAGAATTAGAGGAATGCATAGAAAACATCAGGAAAGGAGGTGTGAATGAAATAGAAATAAAATATATATATATTTATATATGTATATATAAATAAATAGATATAAATTTATAAATATATATATTTTGTGTATACCTAAATGTATGCCTAAAAAGAAATCAAAAGGAACTCTGGAAGTGAAAGAACAATAACTGAAGTGACAAATTTACTAGAGTGATTTAAAAGCAGATTTGATCAAGCACAAGAAAAGAATCAGTGAATTTGAAGACAAGACAATTGAAATTACCAATGGTGCAGAACAGAAGGAAAAAAGGTTGAAGACAAGTGAAAAGAGCCTAAGGAATGGGACACCATCAGGGGGACAGATGCACACAATATGGGAATCCCAAAAGGAGAAAAGAGAGAGAAAGGAGGAAGAGAGATTATTCAAAGAAATAATGGTCAAAATTTTCCCAAATTTGATGGAAGACATTGATATTCAAGAACTCAATGAACCCCAAGTAAGATGAATTCCAGAATACCTACACCAAGACACATTATAATCAAACTTCCGGAAGACAAAGATGAAGAGAATCTTGAAAATAGCAAGAGACTAGTGACTCATCAAATAAAAAATAAGGTCACCAGCCTATTTCTCATCAGAAACTATGAAGGCAGTAGGCTGAAATTTTTGAAAAACTGTCAACCAAGAAACCTATATCCAGCAAAACTATCCTTCAAAAGTCAGGATGAAATCAAGACATTCCCAGACTAACAAAAGCTGAAGAAATGTTACCACTAGAGTTGTCTTAAAAGAAATGCTAGAAACAGTCTTGTTGCTTGAAAGGAAGGGTCACTAGACAGTAACTGGAAACTGTATGAAGAAGTCATCTGGCAAAGATAAATAAAATGAAAATTATAAAAACAACTCTTGTTTTAATTTGGTTTATAATTTATATTTTTTTGTTTTCTACATGATTTAAGAGATGAATGCACATTTAAAGAATCTTCTATTAAAGCTAGTGTCAGTGTAACGGTGCCACGCCCACCATTATTCCCCTCAGTGCTTGATGTGGCCGTGGCATGCTCCTTCTTGTTTTCGGGTTATTTTTTATTGTATGTTTACTTTAAAGATTTCAGTAAAAAAGCAGACATTGAGTGATTTGGAACATAAGAATAACATTGCTCAAGCCTTAATTGATTTCATATTAATATTACCTTAAGTAAACAGAAAAAAATGTTGTGGGTCAGATCAACAAGAGTTATTGTCCACTGCTCTCAGTTAGCTTAGCAGCCAGACTGCCTGGCTGCTTTAGCCCAAACCAGAAAGTGCCCCACTATTAGTGAAACTGTTTTCACAGTTCAGGGACCACAGTGGAGATTGCATATAAGATTGATGGGAAGCTGTATCTTGGGTGTCATTTAACTATTAACAAAAGGAAGTTCCACTTTATATACTACAGACAGATCAAAAAGTACTTATGCTGCATATCAGCCTCCCAGAGATGTCTAAAGTACAGCTGTTATCCTTGGCATAACTTTAAATCATGACATGTTAAACCTGTAAGGATAGCCTCGGCTCTCATCGTTCCTAGTAAGACAAAAACCTGAACGAGTTAATGGTTTTGTGATGTTTTGTTTAGAAAAGTAGAACTTGATTTGTTTTGATTATACTTATGTCCATCACATTCCCTGAGAGCTTTACCACCTTCCCTTCTATGTACCCTCAAAAGAATGTACTCAAGCTGAATGCATAGATATATATAGATTGTGTGTGAAACAGTGGCTGAACTTAGAATTTAGCCATGTAACAGTAAACACTAAGCCTCAGATCTTCGAGACTGTGTCGCTTTATTCTCATCACCAACGCCTTCCCCTCACCAAGCTGTGCCACAACCCCTGCTAAGGCTGGACCTTGGCAAACTGGGTTTGTAACTGCAATACATAGCTTTTCTATATAGCTTAAGATATTATTGTACAAAGAACAACTATTAGTTTATGTTTTTGGACACACAATGTATAAAAATGTAATTCTATAATATCAGTAATTGAAAGGGTGTGTACAGAGATGTATGGATGTAGAGTTTTGGTATGTTATTGAAGTCAAACTGGTATAAATTCAAATTAGAGTGTTATAACTATAAGGTATTGAATGGCATCTCCAAGGCATACACAAATAAAAGGAAATGAGAAAGGAATTTAAATGCTTTATAGCAAAACAAAATCTACTAAACAGAAAAAGAGAGGGTAACGTAAGAAATGAGGAACAAATGCAGTTATAAGACGTACAATCAGCAGAGCAAAATGCCACAAGCAAGTCTTCCTTCTCAATAAGTACTTCAAATGCCCATGAATAAAATTCTCTAAAAAAAGACAAAAACTGGCACAATGGATTTGAAAAATCTGCTCCAACTCTATGTTATCCATAAGAGGTTCACTTTAGATTTAAGGACATGAATAAATTGAAAGTGAAAGGAAAGGAAAAAATTATTCCATGGAAAGAGTGACCAAAATAAATTATACTAATATCAAGTAAATAGACTAATTTTTTAAAAAGTTACAAAACACATGAAAAACATTATGTATTAATGAAAGGTTCAGTATAGAAAAAGGAACAAAATTTATACTTCTAATAATAGGACATTAAAATATCTTAAGAAAAAACTGACAAAATTGGAAAGAGAAGTAGACAATTCTAAAAAAGTACTGAAGGATTAAAAACCCTACTTTCAATAATGGATAGAACAACCAGACACAAAGTAAGTGAGGAAACAGAGGACTTGAAAACCACAATAAATGAAATCGATCTAACAGACATAAACACAACATTACCACAACATTACCCAACACATGCTTCTTAAGTGCACATGAGACATTTCCAGATTCAACTACATGGTTGGTGAAAATAAGTCCCAATCAATTTAAGAAGATAGATATAGCAGGGTCTATCGTTAAGAAGACAGATATAGCACAAAACCTATAATCCCAGTACTTGGGAGGCTGAGGTAGGAGGATAAGTTTGACTCCAGCCTCAGCAACTTAGCTAGACCCTGTCTCAAAATAAACAAATAAATAAAAACATAAAAAGGGCTGAGGATGAGCTTAATGGAAGAGTGTTCTGAGGTTCAATTCCCAGTACCACATGCACACACACACACAAAGAAGACAGACAAATTACCTTCTCTGACCATAATAGAACTAAGGTACAAATCCATTTATAGAAGGAAAACTGGAAAATTCAGAAATTTGTGGAAATTAAAGAACACATTCTTTTTTTTTTATTTACATATTTATTTTTTTTATTTACTTATTGATTCATTGAACACAAATGGAGTACAGCTATTGTTTCACTGGTTGTACACAAAGTAGAGTCACACCATCTGTGCTTTCATGCATGTACACA
>JAJEJO010000608.1:380270-421133 GCA_020662805.1 Glaucomys volans | reverse complement strand
GGGAAAGGGGTGGGCTCAAAGTACACATTCTTAAATAACAGTGGGTCAAGAAAAAAATCAAAAGGGAAATTAAAAAATATCTTGATACAAATGAAAATGAAGATAACATACCAAAACTCATGGAATGCAGCACAATCAATAGTAATAGGGATATTTATAGTTATAATCACACATTCTAAAAAAAGAAACTTTCAAATCAACAAACTAACTTTATAACTTAAGGAACTAGAAAAAGAACAAACTAAACCCAAAGTTAGCAGAAGGAAGGCAATAAAGATGAAAGCAGAGATAAATGAAACAGAGAACAGAAAAACAGAAGGAAAAATTCACTGAACCAAGAGTTGGTTCTTCAAAAATATGAACAAAATTGACAAACCTTTAGCACACTAAGGAATAAAAGAGAAGATTCAAATTATTAAGGCCAAAATGAAAATGGAGACAGAAATACAAAGGATTACATGAGAGTACTATGAAGAACTAAATGACAACAAATTGGATAACCTACATGAAATACACACACTCCAAGAAACACACAACCTACCAAGCTGAGTTCTGAAGGAGAAAATCTGAGTAGGCCTATAATCAGCAAGGAGATTAAATCAGGAAACTAAATCTCCCAACAAAGAAAATTTCAGGATTGATGTGTGTGTTTTTTAAGAATTAACATTTAAACATTTACTAGAAGAAAAAAATGTTCCTAACTTGTTCCATAAGACCAGCATTGCCCTCATTCCAAAGCCAGAAAAAGTTACTACCAAAAAAGGAATTCTATGTACCATTATCCACAGGAACATAAATAATAAAATCCTTAACAAAATACCAGGAAACCAAATTCAAATATATCTTGAAAGGATTATACACTATATCCAAGTGAAATTTATTCCTGGAATGCCAGGATAGGTTCAATATAAGAAAATCAATGAACATAATACACCATATTAACAAAATTAAGAGGAAATAAACTTCACAATCATCTTAACTGACACTGAAAAAGCACTTGACAAAATCCAAAATCCTTTCATGATTACACACACACACACACACACACACACACACCAATGAACGAGGAATAGAAGGAAATGATCTCAATACAATAAAATCAATATTTGAAAAACTCACAGTAGGCATCCTACCATCCTATTCAATTATTCAATGGTAAAAGACTGAAAGCTTTTCTTCTAAGATCAGGAACAAGGAAAGGATCCCTGCCTTCCCCACTTCTGTTTAACATGGTACTAGAAGTTCTGCCCAAAGAAAGTAGGCAAGAAAAAGAAATAAATGATATCCAAACTGGAAGGAAGAAGTAACATTATCTCTGTTCACAACTAATATGACATATATATATATGAAAAGAGCTCATATACTGAATATTACAAATCATTGCTGAAAGAAATTATAAAAGATACAAACAAATGGGAAGACATTCTGTGTTTGTAAATTAGAAGACTTAATATTGCTAATATATCAATACTACCCAAAGGAATCTACAAATTGAATGCAATCACTATTAAAATTCTAATAACATTTTTTTGCAGAAAAAGAAAAACAACCCTGAAGTTTGCATGAAGTTCAAGGAACCTTAAAAAGCCCCAAAATTCTTCAAAACTATAAAGTTGAAGGAATCACACTTCCTGATTTCAAACCTTCTTTCAAAGTGGCAGTAATCCAAACAGTATGGTACTGGCACAAAAAAGGACATATATACCAATGGGATAGAAGAAAGAGTAAATAAATAAACAATTGCACTTGTGATCAGTTAATTTTTTAAGTCCTTTGGGTATAAACCAAGGAGTGGGATGGCTGGGTCAAATTGTGGGTCCATTCCAAGTATTCTGCAAATCTCCCTACTGCTTTCTAGAGTGGCTGCACTAATTTGCAACTCCACCAGCAATGTACAAATGTGCCTTTTTCCCCAATCCACACCAAGACTATTTAATGGGGAAAGTGTAGTCTTTCCAAGAAATGGTGCTGGGAAAAGTAGATACCCACATGCAAAAGAATGAAATTGGACCTTTACTTAACACCATATACCAAAATGAACTCAAAATGGATCAAAGGCTCAAATATAGAGCTAACTCTACAAACCCCTTTGAAGAAAGCATAGGAGAAAAACTTCTTGACACTGGATTTTAGAAATTTCTTTGATATGACACCAAAAGCATAGGTAATAAAAGGAAAAGTAGAGAAAGTGAACTTCATGAAATTCAAAAGCTTTTGGCCATCAAAAGACACTATTGACAAAGTGAAATTAACAGAGTAAAAGGGAACCCACAAAATGAGAGTATGTATTCCAAATCATATATGTGATGAGGAATTAATATTCAGAATATATAGAGAACCCCTAAAACTCAGACAATGGAACAAACAACCTGATTTTAAAATGAGGAAAAACTTGGAGAGCTATGTCTCCAAAGAAAATATACAAATAAACAATAATCAGAGAAAAAGATGTTCAACATCACTAATCATTAGAAAAATACACACCAAAACCTCGCATCCATTAGCATAGTTACCATAAAAAGCAGAAACTAGAATTAAGGAGAATAAGACTAAAATAGAACACTTACGCACTGCTTGTGGGAATGTAAATGGTATAGAGATCGTGGAAAACAGTATCACAGTACTTCAAAATATAAAAATAGAATTACTTTATGATACAGCTATACCCAAAATAACTGAGTGAAGACTCAATGAGACATTATGTGTACACACTCATTTTTAGAAGCATTATTCATAATAGCCAAAATATTTACACAACCTAAGTTTCCATCCACAAATTAATGGATGGACAGAATATGTCATCTAGATATGAGGGAGTATCATTTAGCCTTCAAAAGGAAGTAAAATTTGACACATACTATATTTGCCACACTACATGGATAAATCTCGAGGACATTATTCTAAGTGAAATAAACCAGTCAGATGATGAATAATACACAATTCCACCTTATGAGGTAAGGTAATTCACAGAAGCAAAATACAATGGTGGTTTTCAGTGTTTGGAAGGAGGAGAAGATGGGGAGTTATTTTTTAATGGGTGCAGAGTTTCAGTTTGCAATGTAAATAGAGTTCCATGGATAGAGGGTGGTACAGTAATATGAATGTTCTTAATACCACTCAGTTGTACACTTCAAACAGTTACGATAGTAAATTTTGTTTCACACACACACAATGTGTTGTTTTTTTTAAAGGCAGAAACATTACAATATTCTACAGCTAGGAGAAAAAAGGCCTAAAACCTCACCATCAAATACACAACTCTCTTCTTAAATGTTTTTAAAAGATTGAAAGTACATAAATAATCATCTTCAGGGCTAGGGGTATAGTTCAGTTGGTAGAGTGCTTGCCTTGCATGCACAAGGTCCTGGGTTCAATCCCCAGCACCACAAAAACAAAACAAAACAAAACAAAAATCTTTGATATATAAACAATATATCTAATAATCTTATTTAAATAGCATTTAATAAACATAAGCAAAGTCCCACTGTTAATGTGTTTCAAAATCACTGTACATTTCCAGTAAAAAAATATTGAAATGTACCTTTCAACAAATCATTTTCTCTCCCTAAGCTTTTATTTGCCATTGTTAATTCGGAAGATAGGAATAAATCAGTGATCCTATATTGCTTATGAATCAAAAGCTACTTAGCAAATCTCATGCAGACTATGCACTTTCTCACTAGGAAACTCATATTCACACAACATTTTTACATCAAAAAATCAAAAAATCTCCTGATGGTCCTGTGCTTAACACACCAAATGATATTCAAAGTTCTCCTCAGTTTTAACACTTGGTCAATCTATAAGATGACTCCAGGTGGCTACCTCATTCCAACTCCTCTTCTGGCAATGCCACCATGAGTTTCCCCCCAAATCCATCCCTTATCCAGTCTACCTGGTTCTCGATCTACCTCTTTCTTTAGGATGTAGTTCAGGCGTGGGATGTGACTTAGTGGTAGAGCATGAGCTCATTCACAAGGCCTGGGTTCACTCCCACAATGGAGAAAGTGTGGTGCTGTCTCTAAAGACATCAAAATCTCACTGCTTGCTGCTTCCTCCTCAGCTGTAGACACGTGAATCCAGAGTCCAGAGCTATCTGCACCATTCAGTTATGTTCTTTCTTTCTTGTTTTTTTTATTAATTAATTAATTAGTTAATTAACTTGCAGTGCTAGTGGAAAAACCCAGGGCCTTGCACATACTAGGTGAGGGGTCTACCACCTAGAGCCTAGGGCTCTACCAGGGCTCTCCCCAGTCCTGTGCCACTCAATTCTGCTGAATTATGTACCTGTCCTGGCCCTCAGTTATGCAGAGCCGAGGACACACTCTACTTGCTATGCGTGGCACACTCTCGAGACTGATATCTTGTCTCCTTTATTCATCACCTTCAGTCCCATTCACCTCTCCCATCATCCTCTCTCCTGCCCCCCCACAAGAATCTTTCATTCACTTGAAAGCTCTTCTGATTTTAAAATTTTAGCGTTGCAGATTAATATCATTTACAATTCTAGTTCAAAACACTTATTTTACAATGAGAAAGACTGAGAGACAAAGAAGTGATTCTTAAAAATATAAGGAAGTCCTCTTGGATTCATTCAGTCATCTCATCATAGAAAAGCACACTTGGTACCTCTTATTAAAATCTCTACTGCTATGTTGAAGTATTTTGTTTCTGTATTACATAAATCCCTAAATATGAAGTTTTTTTAAATCCATGACTAGCAAAACCACAATTCTTTCAAAATGTCTGAAATTCACTCTGAACTTCATATATATCGCAGAACTTTTTATATAATCCAGTAGTTTAATTTTAGCAATTAAAATCTAAAATTTTGAATATCTGTCAGAGCACAGGGTAGCATGCATCAATAAGAAAAAAATATTCTCTGGAATATTTAGAAAATATTCGTCTCACCCCTTCAATAACTCTCTTGGGAAAAACAAACAAACTTTCTTCGTTCACAGTCTTGCAGAATGAGAGGGCCCAGGCAGCCTTCTGGAACCCTCTATGACCATAACTAAATGAATGCAAAGTGGTTATCTGATCCAGCTTGGAACAAAGGACCTCGTTCTCCTACTCCAAATTCCTTTTGATTTCAGAGGCTAAAAATCCGGGTGGGTTAGCTGTTGGCACTGAACCCATAAGGTCAAACAGACAGAGGAGGTTGAGGTACTGTCTTTTGAGCAGATTTGGGGAACTTGGTAACTCCAGAGGGTGGTCTGCACATACTCATGGAGAAGCAAAGAGGAGAGACTGTTTCCCTAGGGAGAGAGCAAGAGGCAGAAGGCATAGTCTTGGCTCTTACCTTCCACTTTCCTGACCCAGATTGTCTCCTTAATCCTGTTCTCATCTAAGAGAATGTCCTTTGTATCCTTCCCATTTTTTGAGCTAGTTTGGATTTCTGGTCCTTGTGACTAAAAGAACCTTGACTAAATTATACAGCATTATCTATAATGGCTTAACTCAACTTTGAAACATGTTCAGTTTGAAACACTTGAACCCTAGATTCAACAGAATCAGAACACTATGAGAGAGTCTACTTATTCATTGTTTAGATTTGTGTAACATATAATTATAAATGTCTTTCCTTTCAAATAAGGTAGGGATCACCTCCCCAAAGTTCAATAATACACCCTTACCAAAAGTATTAAATTTTTATACACATAGGAATATTCCAAAGCTTTGTCAACTATTAAAACTGGCTTTCCATTTTTTTTCAATATTAACTCCATTCTATAAGGTACTAACTCTTAGAGTCTCAAGATTCATAACATTCAATTATTATATATGTGTGTATACATATGCACATATAACATATATATGCACATATATACATATATATGCTAAATATATAAATATCTGACATATATGCTAAATTTCTAATTCTACTGCATAGGACTTTTTTAAAATTTTGAAATAATTTCAACCTTAGAGAATGCTGACAAAAGAAACACAAAGTATGGTTTTTCTAAACTATTTGGGAGTAGGTGATCCACATGATCTTTCAACCCAGAATACTTAAGTTTGAGTTGTCATAAAGATATTCCCCCATACAACCATCAAAATCGGCAAGCTTAAAACTGATACATTTCTATCATCTAATCTTCAGGACTCTTTTAAATTTTGTTAACTGTACCAAACATATTCTTTAAACAAACTCAATCCAAGATGAGCTGTTGCTTTTAGATGTCATGACTCTTTAATCTCTTTCAATCTGGAATTCTTCAATCTCTCCTTGAATTTCATGACCTTGACATTTTTTTTGAGATTTTAGGCCAGTTATTTAAAGAATTTTTCCCAGTTTGGGTTTGGTAGATATTGTCTCATGACTTTATTTTTGGTGGAAATATCAGCGATGGGATGCTAGGTCTTTTTATTGTGTCCTGTCAGGTGATGTGATTTTCATTTGTCTCATGACTAACTATGTTCCTCTGGGTCACTCATTTAATGGTTGTCTGCAGGCTTCTCCCCTGCAAAGTTTACCTTTTGTGATTAATAAATATCTAGTGGAGAGTTATCTGGAAACTATGAGACTAATCCTATTTCTTTTCAAAACGTAACCCATTTTAACTTATCTATTGAAAATTTTGTATGAATTATTACTATGATGGCTGCCAAATGATTTTTAAATTATTATTACTCCTCCTTCTGTATTTGTTAGTTGGCATTCTTCTATAAGGAAAAGTTTTTGCTTCTCTTTATTTATGTGCATGCATGTGTGTGTGTGTGTGTGTGTTTGTATTAATGTGTATGTGTGTGCGCGCATGCCTACATGGATTAATGGATTTCTATTTTCTTCAATGGATTAGCATCATTACCATCATTTATTTTCATTATTTCAAGGCTCAAATTGTCCTAGATCAGGTCAAGGAGAATTGCTTCAAGTTGCCATCTATGTCCCTTTGAAGTGTCTCCATTGTGAATATTCTTTTTTTTATTTTCTGGACACCCATTAGATCCAGCTACTTTATATAACCCTAGAATCAGCCTTTTGACAATAATCTTTAATTCCTTATAGTTGAAAACTGTACTTAAAAGCTAAGTGCTTGATGTGCTCTCTCTTGGGGTGTCAGATCTCCCAATACCTCTTAATAGTAACAGCTGGTCAAACTGTCTACACAGAACCATCACATACACATATTTTCATTTGTATATACTGAAAAACATGAGCTTACATTGTATCTTCAATTCCAGCCCTACACCATTGGGTTCATTTTTTCCCTTTTTTGTATTTATAATTCTTTTTTCTTAAGAATTAACTTTTTAAGAATTTAAGCAAAAATCCCTGCTCTCAGTGTCCTAGAGTATTTCTTGATGAAGTCCCTAATTTTATGCCATCACCCCCATCCCTGTGCATATGCCCCCTCATCTTGCTCTGGCTCTCACAACCCCACTGGGGTCATCACCATCACCCCACAAGAATGTCCTTCTCTTCCTACCTGGGGACCCAACACTCCATCCCAGGTCAGCAATACCAATGCACTCCCAGTACAGACACCTTCCTGGCTCCATCAGTTTCCAAACTGTGTGCTGAGCTGTATCCCCTATTCCCAGACTTGCTTGCCCCACCTAATGGCTTTTTTCCTGAATTATTAAACAATAAAGGAAGGAAAGAGGGTACTTCCTAGTTTTTAATTTCAGGTGTACCTGCTTCCCTTGATGCTAAAAAGTGGGTTATTAATGAATAAATCACAACTTCTCTTTGACCTACATGATGCATTGGGGATTTAGTCTAAAATGGGGCATGTGGGTAATCAGAGATTTAAAGCCATAAAATATTCTGTCATAAAAACGATGTCTAAATAAATCACAAAAAGTACATTCTGTACTTCTGTATTGAAATGTTAACTATCCTATTAGAAATGAAGTTCCCCAGAGAGAAATCTATAGAAATGAGAACTGAGGACTGCCCTTTAAATTTAGCCTCTCTTTCATCTTCTTTTTAAGATAGGAACTGCTTTTTCAGACACTACTTGACTTGCCTAAAGGGGTTTATCTCCTGGGAAGTCATATTATTTATGGACTGATCAGATTCCAGTGACTGCTAATGCATTTCATTAATAATGTTTACAAACTCACTTGCCTTTTTGCTCTCTAAGGTATCTGGTGGTTTTCTGTAAAACTGTATTCCACTTAACAAAAAAAATAAATAAAAGTTTTTCTTAAGGGTTGTATTCATGACTACTATTAGCTAACTGAATCTTATTTTCAGTGTAATTAATTTGGTTGATATTTAAAGTAATACTGAATTTATTTTAGCCTAGAGCAAATTGTTTGCTTGCCTTTTTTTTTAAACATAAAGAGACAACTGGAACTAACATTTTTATTATCTGACAAGCCTTTATCAAGTAACTTCTATGTGTACAGTACTGAGTAGGAAGCTGGGTGGGATTACTATTTCAAGGCAAAGATAAAAGCTCAGATTTTTGGGATTATCATGTGTCAGTTATTATGCCAAAGAGATTACCTCTAGCATCCTATTTACTCTGCAACACCAACATTATGAAGTAGTAAATACCCTTTTCCACACTGATAGATGAACAGATTGAGGTGCCTTGAGATTTTAAAGAGACTTTCCCATGGTCACACAAATGTAGGGGAAACCCTCCCTGTCATTCTTTCATTCGTTTGGTGGTACTTATCAAGCACTTTCCATTTGTCAGTACCCCATGGGTTCTAGGAACAAAGTGACCCCGCCATTGTGAAGCTTAAAGCTTAGCAGAACAGCAGTCCAATAAATCATATAGTTACCATAAAGTCTGACAGCTGTGGGTGGAATGAAGTACAGGGTGTTGGGAGGCGCACAGTCAGGTACACTGAAGTCAGTGGTATACAAGGGTCGGGGAGGTTTCTATGCAGAGAAGGTATCGTGCCTATAACTGGTCAAAAATTCAATATCTACATGATACATGGAGAAATTTCCATTTCTTCATTTTGCTTGTAATTATTATGGCCGTTCATAACTGTCTGGAAGGAAAGTAAAGCTGAGTCAGATCCAATTAATCTGAAAGCCCTTTTCGATAGAGCTGTTTGTCGTGGATAAGTGTTTGCTCTGTCTTTCAGAGGGCATCCCTCCTCCTTTAAGACCTTGTAACAGGCAGGAAGAAGAGGAAGGTGGGTCTCTAGTCTCTGGGACATGTGCTTCTGTCTCTCCTACCAGCTTTCCATGCTGGCGTTTGCAAACAGTGAGCTTGTGATCTGTTCTCATGCAGACAGACTTCCTGTAGCTCTTCCTGGCAGATTAAGGCTAGGGTGGCTCGAGCAGAGCTGAGAACACTCAGGTCTGGCTATGCCTCACCTTCAGACCTGGCCCAGGCAATCTGCTCTGTGCCTTATACAACCACCTGACCCCCTGAGAAACCCCCTCCAGCTACTCTCTACCCAGATTATCAGTTTCATTGAGGTTTCTAGAAACTAAGAGTAAAGATCTAGGGAAGCCAACCTTGTGTGTTTCCTCCACCTAATCACTCTGCTGCTCCGTGGTAACAAGGACATGGCTCACCTCACTCTGTACTGCAGCTCACAACACAGTGGCCTCCTCTATAGGTGAACGGGCATGGAAGTGCGAGGCTTAGGAGCTTCTTCCTGTCCTGTCACCTTCACTTGTTAAAAGCTCATCTTGTTCTCCTGCCATGTTCTGTTTCATCTTTCCATAAGTACCCTAGAATTGCAAAGGGTTTCTCTGTTCTTCCATCCTTTTACATGAAACCCTACAGTATAACCCGGGAAATTCTCTTTTCATATGCTAAAGCAATTTGGACAGAGCTTCAGGAGGCAGCCTTGCCCTTGTGACAAATTCCTGTTTTTGAAGGTTAAAAACTGAATATTACCTCAGTCATTCTCCTGCAATCCTTCTGCAGTAATAAATCTTCCCCTAGAAATGTTGGATCAGGCACAGTGGGTTAAGACTGTGCTCTTGGATAGGTGAAAAGAAACACCTATTAATAAATGTTGAAGTACTTCCTTACTAATACGTATAGGAGCCCCAACTGAGAAAGAACATGGCACGTTTAAGGTACTGGAAGAGATGGACATTGCCAATAGGTAACAGGAAGAGAGGTTTTGATGAGCACCAAAGATAAAAGAAGGCATCAACCATTAAGAGCTTATTCTGAAGAAATTCAAATGGCCAACAAATTCATGAAAAGACACTCAACAGTATGAGCCATCAGAGAAATGAAACTCAAAACTGCAATTAGATATCATTCCACTCCAGTTACAAGAGTTTTTTTCAAAAAGTCAAAAATTAACAAATACTGGTGAGGACGTAGAGAAAAGGGAACTCTCATACACTGTTTGTGGGAGGATAAACTACTACAGCCATTGTGGAAAACCAGTATGGAGGTTCCCTGAAAAATTAAAAACGAAACTACCCTATGATACAATAATCCCATCATTGGGTATATGATCCAAAAGTAAAGATAAAGGTATACTGAAGAAATGTGTTTATTGAAGTATTATTCACAATAACTGAGATATGGGCATCAACCTTCTAGATGCCCATCAATGGATGAGTGGATAAAGAAAATGTGGTATATCTACAATGTACATAGTATATGAAATGCTACACAAAAATGATACCCTATCATTTGCAGTGACATGTGTGGCATTTGAGGTTAAGTTATTTTGTTAAGTGAAATAAGTCTGACACAGAAGAAGAAATATCCAATGTTCTCTCTCGTAGTTAATCAGAACATTTAATGATTACTAGAGGCTAAGAAGAGAGGGTAGGTATAGGATAGAGGGAGGTTAAATAGCAATTACCAAACACAGGTAGAAATAAGTTCTGGTATTCTATTTAGCACATTGTGGGAACCATAATCTGTTGTATATCTTACAAATAACTAAGAAGAGAGGAGATCAAACACAAAGTAATGATAAGGAGACAGAAACGCCAATTCCCTTCATTCAATCAGTATGTGTTGTATATATGTATTGAAATGCTACCCAGTACCACATCAGTGTGTACAGTTATTATCTTGTACTAATCAAAACAATTTTTAAATGCTTAAGGAAAAGGAAATA
Source organism: Glaucomys volans (assembly GCA_020662805.1). NCBI lineage: Eukaryota > Metazoa > Chordata > Mammalia > Rodentia > Sciuridae > Glaucomys > Glaucomys volans. Next base: position 410,108 of record JAJEJO010000608.1, on the reverse strand, counting down.
TTAAGTGCTTTGACTCATCATTACACACTATACATGTAATTAAAACTGTATCCCCAAAATTTGTACAATTAAAATACAATGTTTTTTAAATTGATAAAAATTAAAGAGCTTCTTCTATGTCACTAGAGGAAGCCATTGAATGAAATAGTGAAAAAAAAAGTGGGAGAACCAGATATGTTTGTGGAAAGGTTCCCCCTTATTGCAATATAAAGAATGGATTGGAGGGAGGGGAACAAGACTAGATGTGAGGATTGCAGGGGCCCAGGCCAGAGGACTAAGCACAGCAGGGAGACCTAACAGAGACAAGTTCCTGAGTAGCTGTATATAGGGTGGGGGAGGTGAGGACAAGCAAAGACTGAAGGATGAGCCTAAGTTCTGGCCCGAGCACTGGGTAGATGTAGGTGACTTTTTCTAAGGCAGACAACTCTCGATCTTTAACATTTCTTGGGATGGATGAGGTGGTAGAGCTTCATTTTGGAAATCCTGAGTACAAGGGGCCTGACAGCCATCTAAGATCTTCAGTATCCCATGTGAGCTCATGATCTGTTTTATGATATGAGAAATTAAAATAAAATTTATTCCCAAACTCTTTACTGCCAGCAGTAGCCTTCTCTGAAAATTTGAACATAAAATGAGGACACTGATTATTAGATTCTGCAGTTTGTGGTTTACCACATCATGTTCCTTCTACCCTCAAAATGTTTCCCAATACACACAAACATCTACCATCCTCAGATTTTAATTCAGACAATAACACACTAACCATTTTTAAGGTGAACTGAACTCATGTCCGTATACCATGAAGAACAGAAGCTTAAGTATTGCTTTATATGGAATGTTGGTATGAGACACCGGACATGCATTTAAGGGGGCAAATGGACTTCTTTTCCAGTTATTGCTGAAAAGAAATCAACAATCCAAATAATCTAAAACCAATGCTCTCATTTTGTTAGCTATCCAACCTATGGTGATTTTATTGAAGTGTCACATAAAAAGGGCGCCCTATTTATTATCTAGGCTTATATTTTTAATCTAATTTATTTTGTAGGATACTATAAAGGAAGCTAATTTCTCAAAAATATTAGTTTACCAAATTTTTCTTTAATGGCTGGAAAAGTTTTTTGTTTACACTGGTTTGAGCGATTCTTAATCTAGTTTCTGTCATTGTAAAACAAGGAAATTATGAGATTTTTAAGTTAACTATCACAGTTATCTTCATTTGAATCTGTCTTAAAGTAGAGTCAAAATTATTCTCTGAGGAGAATAACGGCCATGCCTATGCATCAGTGAGGAGTGTTTTGCTGTTGCTGTTTTGAAATTTCAAACAGAAGTCCTTATTAATACCCTAACCCAGCAAGATTGTTCAAGCATATGGCTCTCAACTCAACAAGCAACACAGACTGGCTGTGCCCCAGGTGTAAATCAGGTATTCATTGTCAAACTCACCACTGTTCATTAGTCGGCAATAGTTCAGGTCAGAAAAACAATGCACAATATGAGCTGTGTTTGAAGGACAAGCTATCATCCAGTCTGCTCTACCTGCTCTGAAATTCATTCCTGGCCTAAGTCAAAATGCTAAAGTACTGGATACCTGGATATTAAAACAATTGGAAACTAATCTAAAACCGATTAAATTCTCTGGGCTTCAGTTTCTAAAATGCAAAATGAAGGGAGGTTTGTTCATTCAATTTATAGTCAATGAACTGCTATGTCCAAAGCACTAGGTCTGCAAGATAGACAAACACATGGTCCTGCTTCTCAAAGACACTGTGCATTCCTATTTCTGTTTTTCCTTATACATAAAGACCAAATAGATAATTATAGTTCAATGTGGCAAATTTATGAATAGACAAATATACAGGGTGTAGAAGCACAAGGTGGGACACCTCACCCAGCCAGACTGCAGAGGATGGGAAGGAGAGGAAAGCCTGCAGACACTGAGATGTCCTGGAATATACTGCCACCCACTCTCAGAGGATTGTTGTAGTACAGGGATCGAACAAGAAGCAGCATGGGAAAGAACCTTCCTTCATAGCTGAAAAGCAGCTGCCCAGATGAAAGGTACATGCATTGGCTACGGTGCCTTTGGCTGTAACACAGAAACCCCAAACTGGCTGAGTAAATATGGAAATTCATCATCTCACCTAACAAGTCCAGAGAAGGGGTAGGCTCCAAAGTTGATTGACTTAGTGACTTGATTATGTCATCAAGGATCCCTATTCTTCCTCTCTCAGCTCTGCCTTTCTCAGGATGGAGCACTTTTTAAGGTCATAAGGACACCAGACCAGTTTGAGGCATGATGGGTAGGAAACACAGGGTCTCAGGGAAGCCAGAGACCATCTTCCCTGTGTCCCTTTCTTAGGAGGCAGGAAGTATCCCCAGATGACCCTTAATGATATCCCCTCACATCTCAAAAATCCTGAATTTGGACATGTGCCCATTTATAAAGCAATCGATAATAAAGGCTGGGAGATTACCATTATAGACGTAATCATGTGGGACACCATCTGTTTTGTAGGATAAACTATACATATCGCTACATTAGTGTTATGTGGGGCTAAGCTGGGTGACTGGAGAGCTGGAAATTTCTCAATTGCCTAATTATTTATGTACTTCTTACCCCCATGAGATACTGATATTTCCCTACTTTCAATGCTCAGAAAAAGCAGGATGGTTGAGAAATGATCAAATCATATGATACAGTTGACTATGCCACCAGAATTCATGCATTTAAGCAAAACTCACCAAAATCTACCAGCTTAACTCCACCTTCAGTGGTCAACAGAATGTTATTTCCTTTTATATCACGGTGGATAGTTTTGTTGTTATGTAAATGCTGAAGTCCCTAGGAGGTGAGAAATAATAACTATTCTTAAAAAGAAAGCATCAAACCAAAAAACATTTTTCAGATAATACATTTGGGCAAAATAAATAGTAAATACATGGAAAAAATTAACATTCACTCTTCAAAGTTTCTCCTTCAGTCAGTCAATTCAAAGGGCATCATTTCCACTTCAGATTACATAAAAATTCATAAAACCAGAGCATGCCCCTTAGCTTTTACCAAACATTTGATTAGAAAACATGCTGATTTCAATAGAGGAAAAAATTTATATATTTATTTAAGATAATAGCAAATGAAAACCTATTAGTAAAATATTCATTTCCTATTTTCATCACTCTCATGGTCTAAGAAACACAGATCAGAATTCAAAATCCTATTGCTGCAAGGAAAGTAGATTTCTAATGAAAAATAGGAATTAGCTATGCAAAACATTTCAGACTTTGCATACACTTTTGCATCAATAAATACTAATGTAGTGATATTTTTCTAAAAATAGGATCCACATTTTTTATTTAATTAGAACTGCCTCATAATTAATGCACAAAGAATTTAAATTGCCTTACCATTAGTGCTTCATGTAAAATATAGGCAATTATAGGCTCACTCATTCTTTCGCCCCTCTTCAGAAATCCTTTCACAAGATCAGTCACTGATCCTCCATTGCACAGCTAAAAAAGAGTATTCAAAGATGCATATGACATTTTAAGTTCTTGCCATAAAAAGTTTTCCTAAAACGTTTTTAAGAAAATTGTCCCAATCTTCTGTTTTAAATGATTATGCTCATCATTTTTATGGACTCACAAATGAAATAGCATATAAACTTATACTGTGTACAACTAATTTCTAGAACATTGTTTTCATATAAATTAATTTTTAGAAGAGAAGCTGAAGAAGCACTGGGCATTATTTTTTAAATTAATGGTAAGAATTCTGATTCTACAAATTATTCCCTGATTTAATGATTCAGAGTTTAAGAGCAGTATTAATTTCGGATAGTTTAAGTAGCAGTGCAATAGACTCATGGCCTCAATCCACAGCAATATACTATTTTATAGGTGCTCTAAATTTTTTTAAAAAAATGCATCCTTCTGGCAAAATTCCAGACTGCATTAAAGTAAATGATTAAAATAATATTTTAGAAAACTATTTCAGTATAATATTTTCTATATTATTTGGCATCCCCTAAATACCCAACCACCTACTAAAAGTAGAAAGAATCTAAATAGAAAACCAGAAGAATAAACAAGATAAGGGAAATTTTCACATGTGGGTTCTACAAACTTAGGTAACATTAAATCCCACAAGCAACTTTCAAAGAAGCTACACTATTTGCTGAAGAGATTAACACTGATATTAGTAGTGAACATGAAAGGGGAAATAATTTGGCAAATGGTCGCAGACTAAGAGAAGGTCTCAAGGATGTTTTGGCCCCATAGGTCCTTGATCCTCAATGTCTGATCCTTTAGCCTTTGTCTTTGGCCTTACCCCTCTGCTCAACACTCTTGTTGGCATCTCCTTGCTCTCCACCCTGATCTACTGGACCTTTTCCAACTGCCTTTGGTGCCCACCAATGCCTGGAAACTAAAAGAGCAATAATTCCCTGACCCTCATCTAACTCAAGTGCAGGCAGAGAAAGGAGGTGAGAGCAAAAATATTTTTAGCATCCTGGTTTAAAATAACTGAAAACATTTTCTCAAAACCTTTTTCTGATATGGTAATTAAATTTTACTGGATGCCTGAACACTTCTGGTACATTACGGATTAGGTAGTAATAGCTAAGATGCACTGAGCACTTAACTTGATGCCAGGCACATTTCTAAGCCATTTTTCGTGAATTATCTCTAAACCTTACCAACTCTCTGAAGTGGGTATTATCTTCATATTAAAGATGGAGAAACTGAAGCACATTCACAATTAGTGTCTTTCTACACTCAAAAATAACTTCTTTCAGTTAATATAGGAACATTTGTTGCCTAGCATTTCAAGACCTGTGCTTTGTTCTGTGTCAGGAGGGAGAATACTGTTGTAACTAGATAAGGAAAAGAGGGTTGTTACCCTGGAAGCAGAGTACAGGGTCAGACTGCCTCCACTCTGGGTCAGTGATACTGGTTCACAAAATTGCAACTGATTGAGAAGAAATTGAGTTCTTTACAATTGCAAGTCACTTATTTTAAAGGATTCATGTTTTAGAACTAGTTTAAAAATTCTCAAAAGTCACTGAGGGAAGAATAAATTTTTTGTTCCATTTCTCCAAAGCGTAGCCTCTCTTTGATTACACCTTCTGCAATTGATTATGGTGGAAGAAATATGAAAGCTATCGGAATAAAAATGGAATCACTTACACCAACCCTACTGAATAAAATAAACAAATACACAAAACCTGGAGTTTATGAAGAAAGAGTTCCTGATAGTAACTATCACAAAAAAACTCTGTCAGGAACACAAACTTGCACAGAGGTCACCCTATACAAAAAGAATTTCTGCAAGGTCATCTACCTAGTGATGTCTGTTCCACCTGACTGGCACCCCTCTTGTTATTGATCATACTGCCAAGGATTATTGTTTCAAAATATTTCATGTAATCCTCCTCATTTTTGTGTATTAAAAAAAAAACAACTTTCCCTTGCCTCAACCTCTGTGAATATGTACATAGTTTACTAAGGCATGTGTATTCCCATTGCAACACTCTGTTATTCCCAAATAAAGATCAGTATTCTTTAGGAAAAAATCATCTCTCCCTGATTGCTTTATTTAGGTTGACACTATTTTTTGTTTCTTTGACTTAGCAAAATGAATTTCAGATTCATCCACATAATTGTGCATTTTTTCTTAAATACTGTTTTAATGTTGATTCTTTTTTCAATGCTGAGTATTGCAAGCCACTATTCATGCATTCACTCAATCAAAGATATCTGAATTGTTTCCAGTTTTTGATAATTATTAGTAAAACTTCTGTGACTACTCAAGTAGAGGTTTTTTAAAAAAATATTTTTTAGTTGCAGATGAACACAATATCTTTATTTGTTTTTTATTTTATGTGGTGCTGAGGATTGAACCTAGTGCCTCACATGTGCAAGGCAAGTGCTCCACCACTGAGCTACAGCCCCAGCCCCTATTTACAGGTTTTGATGTTGGTATCTAATTTTCATTTCTCTTGGGTAAGTACCTGAAAGGCAACTGCTGAAGGTCATTTGTTGAACTGTCTCTACACTGCTGAACTATCAAAGTGGTTGTATCATTCCGCATCCTCACCAGCCGTGTATGAGATTTCTACTGACCACATTCTCACCAGTACTTGATATTGTGAGGTGGTTTCTCAAAGCCATTTTAAATGGTATTAGTATTTCTCTGTGATTTTAATGTGGGTTTTCCTAATAATTAAGATGTTGACATCTTTTCATCTACTTATTTGCTGTCCATATATTTTCTTTATAAAGTATTCAAATTTTCTGTTCATTTTTATTCATTATTTGCTTTCTTATTATTGGTTTTTGAGGATTCTCTATATAGACATAAGTCCTTTATCAGACAGGTATTTCCAAACATTTTCTTCTAGTCTATGGCTTGTGCTTTTATTTAAAATGTCTTTTGAAGAGTGTAATTTCTAAATATATCATTTGGAAAATTTTATGGAATGTACTTTTTTATGGAATGTGTCATATCTAAGAAATCTTTGCCTAATCCAAGGTCACAAAACTTTTCTCCTATAATTTCTTCAGGAAATTTTACAGTTTTTAGTCTCACATAAAATAGGTCTCTTAATTTGTTTTAACTTAATTTTATGGTATGACATGTGGGTTGTATATGGATGTGCAATTATTATAGCATATTTTTATGCTAGTTTAAAAAGAAACAGAAGATAGAACTCTGAATTGAGTTTAAAATCTAGTTTCCAACACCAAGAATAGGCAAATCTTAAATTCATACTGCTAAGTGAAAGAAGGCAATCTGAAAAGACTAGTTTTTGTATGATTCCAGGTATATTTATATATATTATATCCTGGAAAAGACAAAACTGGAAACAATAACAAAATCAGTGGTTGTTAGGGGCTCAGAGGGGATAAATACACAAAGCATAGAATTTCTACGGCAGTGAAATGAATTTGTGTGATGTTATAATGGTGAATACAGGTTGTTACATATTTATCAGACTCCATAAGCCATACAACACAAACAGTAAACCCTAATGTAAACTATGAACTATAGTTAGTTATTAATATCAGCTTTTAACATTTTAACAAACCTGCTACACTAATGCAGGATGTTAATAATGTGGAGGAGTGAGGAGAGGCTTACTGGAGCTCTTTGTACTTACTGTTTAATTTTGCTGCCAACCTAAAACTGCTGAAAAAAATTAGGTCTATTCATTTATTAAAACTGCACCTTAGTTGCTAACACCAAGAATATATAAAAGGGACCTGAAATAATGAAGGAACATATAAAATTAATCCAAGTTCTACACCAATACAACCACCTTATAATATCTTCTCAGAAACTACCCTGTTTATTCATGGTTGAATTTTATATCCAATACCTTTTTAAAGAAGCAAGGTAAGGTACTGATTCAGAAAGAAATTCTTGGAGATACACACACACACACACACACACATATACATGCATACACATATATGTATATATTTATGCAAATATAAATTTTCATCATAATAGTACTTTCATTTAATAATGATTTTTAGAAGAATCACAATTCTTTATATTCAACAAATATTTGTTGAACTGTTAATACATGCAAGGCACTGAAGTAGGAGTAGATCAAAGGTGATTATATAGGTTCAGCTTTAAGTCTAAAAATATAGACTGAACAGTGGTTTTCAACCAGAGGAGATTTTGCTCCCAGGGACATTTTACAATGTTTGGAGAGTTTTTTAATTGTCAAGACTGGGAATCTTCTTCTGGCATCCAGAGGTCAGGGATGTTGCCAAACATCCCCCAAACACACAGGACAGCCCTCCACAAAAAAAGAACTATCCAAACCAAAATGTCAATAGTGCCAAAGTAAAAAAAAAAAAAAAAAAAAACCCACTTAATTAAAGGGATGATAAACAATTACCAAGATTATATGTTTAGTCTTGAATTATAGTTATGTAGATAAAAGACTTGTGTGCAAAATACTGTACAATTTCACAGAGGCTTGTTGACAGTGTGTCAAAAGGGAAAAAAAGAAAATGTTTTAAAGAGCAGATGGAATGTGCTATCATGTAGGTTGGCAGTTTTCTCCAGGTTATTTTGGCCTAATTACTTTGTTCATTATATCTTCTATAGTACAGAAGTATACTTTGGAGGAGAGTAAATGATTCTATTTTATTATTTTTAAATGTTCATTGTTTGTTTTCTTAGTTCTTTTTTGATAATACTCAAAAGAAAAGCTTTTCTCCAAACTGATGTTTTATGACCCTAACAACATGGTAACTGAATCATTTTCTTATGCCTTTACTTAAGCAAACAAAACTTTTAAGAATAAGTTATGTATATTAGAAGCAAAACAAGAAACTTTCAGTGGCAGGAAAATAAAAGACCTTGTAGCAATGAACACTGTAACCCTGGAGGAGCATACTGAGCTGGTTTGCAGAGCAAGGGACAGAACCTCATAATTTACCGTACACTAAAATGCAGGTTTCAGTAATTCTGAGATGTGAACAGCTCTCCTCAGAAGGAAGAGCAGTCAAAGTCACCCTAGAATGTGAAGTGAAATACATGAATACTAATTCTCTAAGAAGTCTATGAAAAGTCAGTGATGATAGAAAAAGATTAAAAACAATAATCCCATAACCTTCTATTTCTAGAGCTAAGTAAACAACATGGAAAAAATTTTAAAAAATTCCAAGCAATCAATAAGTTAAAAAGAGACCACAATAAAGTTTGCACACATCAAAAATACTAACCATTTAAGGTATTTAAAATATCAAACTTTTTAATACTTCAAAAGTATTTCATATAATGTACCTATCTCATGAGAGTTTATATTTAGTCCTTTTTTAGTATTGGTAACTCTAATATATTGTTACAACCTGAGGTACTCTAAACTGCAATAACAAATGTATCTGTTATTATTGCTTATTTTAAAAAGTTTATTGCATAAAGAAAATCCTGTACTCTGTTCTTGAATTGATGTCAATTATCATAAAGAAATCACTGTAACAAGGATGTACAATTAATCAAACTGTGTTGCTTACAATCACGTGCTTGCCCTAATGCTTCGCTTCCAGCAATACAAGGGCTGTTCTTAAATGCAAAAAAAAAAAATCTAACCATAATTACCTCCTTACCATAGGCATAAATGTACCAACCCATCTGAATATATATACATACAGAAATTTAAAGCAAATGAGAAATCTTTCCTCAAATTTAAATTTTGTTGTTTAACTTACACCTGGTAAATTCCTTTAAAATTCTCTTTAGTTTCACCTGATAAATTCCCAATGTATTACCTAAGCAATTCAATTAAGATAATAATTTCACACATATGATCTATAAGAAGCTTGTATTCTAATTTACATTAGCTAAGTAGCAATTCAATTAAGATAATAATTTCATACATATGATCTATAATAAGCTTGTATTCTAATTTACATTAGCTAAGTATTTCTGACAAATAATAAAGTACAGTCTTAATATCTACATGACCTCACTCCCATTCCCAAAAAACAAAGTCACTTGTTTTTTTGAGATAAAAGTTTCTTTTAAAACAAACTCAAAATCCTATTCTGAATTTCATATATAAAAGAAATAGAGTGTGTTATGAAAAGTCAGATATTCAAATTTTACTTAGACAATAGTTTATTTGAAAATATCATGCCTTCTACTATACTGTTTGTTATATATGCTATGAAAAATAATTCATGTTTAGGAATCAGAGAGGTTTGGGAGTAAAAAACAAAAGGAGATGAAAAATTGAAGTCAGAGATAGAAGCTCTTCATTCTCCCCCCCAAAATATGGAGACTCCCCTGCCTGATATCTTGGCAGGAGGCCTCTTCCTCTGTGTGGAAGCAGTAATGAGATAAGGAACAAAAAGAATGGGGGAGAAGTCAGACTTGGTGGCACACGCTGTAGACCCAGCTGCCCAGGAGGCTGAAGCCAGAGGATTGCTAGGTAGAGCCCAGGCATTTGAGATCAGCCTGGGCAACAAGGTGAGTCAGTCTTTCTCTCTCTGTGTTTCTCACTCTCTGTCTCTCTTCTCTCTCTCACACACACACACACAATAAATAAACAAATAAATAAAAATTAAAAACCCAAAGAGAAAGAACAAATTCCTTCCTCTCCTGTACACCTGTTGTGCTGACGGCTTTGTTTGTATGCTAGAGTTAGTGTAAACCTAGCCTCTTGTCCTTCAAAGGCACAGAATTCGTATTTTGCAGGGCCTCAGACACACAGGTTTTATTCATTCATTCATTCATTCATTCATTCATTTTGTTTATTAAGTTATACTGAAAAAAGAAATGCCACAAAATTATTTTAATGATTCAGATTAGTGACAAAGAAAATCACAAATGACAAAATTTTAAGTCAATTATTTTCTTCATTTTTTTCTTCTGTATATTAGTTTGCTTGGCTATCATCATATTTTATCATTAGGGAAAAATTGGCAAGGCTTTACATGGACCTGACTGGGAAAAATCTAAGTTCTAAATAATTCCCTCCTTTTGGTTCCTGCCCAGCCCCTCCTATACCGTTCCCAGAAAGGAATTTATTTCTCTGACTGTTGCCTAAGTAGGACCCTGGTTTAATTTTCAGAATACAATGAGTTTTTATGAATGAAACTTCAACATTTGGGCTAAAATGGAAGACAAATGGGAGGAAAACAACAAAATGGAGATTGTTAAATTGATGAGAAGTACGAAAATCAATACACTACAAATTACTTTGTGGCTGAAGATCTTCCTAAAGAACCTTTAAATGTGATCCTATCATGAATTCCCCAATTCTTCATTAAGGATTAATAAAATTTAAAATATGATCTTAGATGAGATTCACTTGTGCTCAACTAGCATAAAATGCCTTTCCCATGTGTAACAAAGAAAAGTAACAAGGTATCCTTAAAACTGAAATATAGGTTTGTTCTTCATGAACATGAAGGATTAAAATACTCCAAACAAAATGCAAATATTCTTTAATTATGCAATAGATCATAAAAACAAAAATGACCTGATGTTTCCTTTTCAAAATAATGGCATCTAGGTGAATGGATTATGTCAAAACCTATGTAATTTCAAACTACTGAGATAGACTGAAAGGGAATTATAATAGGAGACCCAAAACCATAAGTACAGCTTTGCAATACAATGCTAAAATAGACACATAATGTTCTTTAATCAAACAAAATTGAAGTACAATTTTCCTAAGTCAGAGCTATACTAATTAAATAACAGCAGTACTGAAAATGAATTCTCTACCCTGGCAGCAACTCGACTTCAGTCAAGAGGAATAATGTTCCAGTAACAAATCATTGCAACTAACTTCCAAAGCCAGCCTCTACTAAGTTCTCTGAATGTATTCTGCCTTTACTGTGTTAAGAGAAAATATGAGAATTTTACTCAAATTTCTAAAAAGAACAGCTAACTTCTGCAGATAGCATTTCTCACTTGTGCTGTGTTTCACTTTTGCTATTTTTTTCAACTGTGTTTTGTTTATTCAAAGAATGTTCTAAGGTCCGTGGCTTAGTCTGATCATGTTCAGCATGAGGACACAAAAGCAGAAACTCTTATTTTCTAATGCTCATTCTAGTTTTTGCATTGTTCATTTTATAAAAGTGCTATTAACATTCAAGCTTGAGTCTTTTTATTGATACTAATATGTAGCAAAAACCTGCAAGTGAATCTTCATGGCCATAAGTTAGGTATATGTGTAATGTAAGACACTGCTGTACATTTCCAAAGTAATTGCATCATTTTATACCACCATAAGCAATGTGTAAGAGTGTAATTTGTTCCAGAACCATACCAACATTTGGTATTATTAACCTTTTTAAATTTTAGACATTGTCATAGGTGTCTGATGGTATCTCATTGTGGTTTTAATTTAAACTTCCACAAAGACTGAAGATATTGGGCATTATATATATAATAATATGTATATTACTTTTATATATAATATATACTTTTTTAATCAAACATAATATTACATTATATAATATATGTAAGGCTTATATATGTATGAACATCTTATATACATAAGATTTTTATACATGCACACACACATATGCTTTTGTAAAATGTGCAAATATTTCACTCACTTATTTTTAAATTGGGTGGGTACACTTTATTATGAGGTGAAAATTCCATTATCCCAAGTGTACTGAAAGTGTTTATCACATATGGGTGCTGAATTTTGGCACATATTTTCCATGATTTTTTTCACTTTGATTACGTCAATGCAATTATAATGCAATCAAGTTTTCATATTCTAACAAACTTCATGTTTTAACAAACTTGCCTTCCTGAGATAAAGCCTGTTGCATCACGAGACAATAACATTTTTTCTATACTTGTGGATTTAATTTGTACAATTTTGTGAAGGACTTTTGCATATATGTTCATGTGGTATGTTATACTCAAGTTTTCTATTTTATTGGTGCATCATAATTACACACCATGTTACATTACATCATGTTACACACAGTGGGATTCATTATGCTGTATTCATAGAGGCACATAACATAATTTGATCAAGTCATGCCCCCAGTACCTTCCCTTTATCTCTTCTCTTCCCTCCTCCTTATCCACTTGCTCTGTTGTACTGATCTCCCTTCTATTACTATTTTTAGTGCACTACAAGTATATATATTATTATGCATATTCATTTTGGTATAATCATGCATGGACATTACATAATTTGGTAGATTTCATTCTCCAGGGCTTCCCCATACCTTCCCTTGCTCCCTCCCTCTCAATTCCCTTACTATACAGTATTGGTCTCCCTTTTATTTTCATGAGATCAATTTTTTTATCCTTTTTTTCTATCTTCCACATAGGAGAGAAAACATTTAACCCTTGACTTCCAATGGACACAAATTTTCTTTTAATATCTTGGTCTCCTTTTTTCAGTGTAATGCTGACCTCTTAAAATGAGTGAACAAAACTAATTACTTGTTTCTTCAGTGTTTTATAGGATTCTTGTTTTCAAAATGGTAAAGAACTCATTTTCCAAACAATTAAAAACAGTGAAAATTAGAAAAAACAATTTAAAGACTTTGGAAATTGTCATGAAGGGCATATAGCAAATGAAGACACGTTCAAGATCATAACTCAATCTTAGTAAAAACAGTAAGAATCCGCAGTATTAGGAACCACCCTCTCCTCACATCCCCAACCAGCTCAGTGTGACATCCACACTACATGGATGCTGCCAAGAAGATTGGTTTCCTTCTCCTGCAGTTCTCACCAAGGTCTACTATATTCTCCAGAGGAGCAGAAAATGAGCATTTCTCACACAGTCCCCAACTCTACATTGCAGATGCTGAATTCCAGGAAAATGCAAGCATTCCCTTCTTGCACTCAGCCCTCCCATTTATGGGATAGAGGTTTAACTTAGGTGCACCTGTCTAAGAATAATGAAATTCAAATCACGAGTACCCCAGCTTGCCCATTAGGCATAGGTTCCATGACAGAACAGGCAAGTTGAAGAGATCAGAAGTTACCTTCCTGGTCCAGAGTTCTGCTCATGATACAGTGCATCTCTACAAGGGATGCTGCCAATCCAGAACAGTGGGAGACTTTGTCTACAGGGAGAGAGAGGCCATAACAACAGAGAACTCCAAAGTACTCCCCAACATTCCTGACTTTATCTGAGAGAGACTGAGGGAAAGTTCAAGCCCAAGAAGACTCTTGAAAACAGGAGAGATTTTAGTAGCTACAAGTGGGATGATAACTCTATGGGAGAAACAAGTTAACCACAGACCAGCTAGAGCAGGAGCTGACTCAAAGAAAGAAATAGCTAAGAACTCTCCCGAGGTCAGAACAAACCTCAAAGACTAGGCACAAAAATCACTCTTGAAAGAAGGTGTGCACTTAATTGGATTAGACTGTAAAATGAATTGTGCCCCAGGACACAAATCAGTAAAGGCACCAGCAAGCATGTAGTAGAGTCTAATTGCTAATTGTAATTCCAACAAAGGCGGACTGGCTTAATGGAAAGATCGAGGAAAGACATAAGGAAAGTTAAAATCACTGTGGGTCCAGGATGACTATGCATACCCCATCTGCTAGGCTGTCCCCCCTGAGGAGTGATATGAGAGGTTTCATGCTGTAGGAGAAACAAATTCCCAAATAGTCCAGCCAAATTATTAAACCAATAAATGAGCAAACAAGTCCTCCATCTACTCCCCAGAAAGGATTAGAATCCAGAATTCTGACAATAAAATTACCTAAAAAGTCCAGTTCTCACCCCCCCACACACAAATGAGACATAGAAAGAAATAAGAAAGTGTCATTCATACAAATGGAAAAATAAAAAGTTGCTGAAATAAACTGCACGTGAAAGGGTCCAGACATTGGAGTTAACTAAGATTTCAAAGCGGGAATTATAAATATGTTCAGGTACAAAAGGAAATGATGCTTAAAGAAGTAAAGAAAGGTTTGATGGGAATATCTTATCAAATAGAGAATATCAATAAAGATGGAACCCATAACAGAGATAGAAATGTCAATTACGGAGTTGAAAAGTACAAAAATGGAAATAATAAGTTCATTAGACGGACTCCGTAGTGGTTCTGAACTGGCATAAGAAAGAATTAGCAAATTTGAAGACAGATTGATAAAGACTATAAAATAAGAAGAAAAGAGAGAAGAATGAAAATAAATGAGTTTCAGAGAATGTAAGCATACTAGCATACATGTAATGGTAGTCCCAGAAGAAAGGAGAGAAAATGGCTGAAATTTCACAAATTTGATGAAGCATTAATCCATACATCCAAAGAGTTCAATGAACTCAAGCAGGTTAAAAGCAGAAATCCATGGTCAGTTACATTCTAGTAAGACTGTTGACAGCTCAAGACAAAAGGAAAATCTTTAAAGTAATAGGAAAAAAACAAATTGTCACATACAAGGGAATGTAATAAGAGGAACAGCTGACTCCACATCAGAAACAACATAAGCCAAAAGCTAGAAAGATGGCACGTTCAATGTGCCAAGAGCAAAGGCACTGACCACTAAGACTCTTTCACCCAGCAAAACTATCTTTCAAAAAGGAAAAGGAAATAAGGACAGTCCTTGGTAAACAAATCTCAGAGAACTCATTGCTAGCAGACCCACCTTATCAGATTTGTTTTAGGGTCTCAAATATTCAAGCCCTCTGTTTTTCTAATACCTTTCTACTTACTCTTTAAATTATTAAGGAAACAATTTTGAAATTGCCATTTGTTAAGGTTTCAATCTGGAATGCTCCCCAAAGTCTCACATGTTGAAGGCTTGGTCCCCAACACAGCAAATGTCAGGGGCAAGGCTTCTGGGAAACAATTGGATCATAAGGGCCCTGACCTCATTAGTGAACCAATACACTGATAGCTGTTTTAGTTAGCTTTTGCATTGTTCTAACCAAAACACCTGACAAGAACAATTTAGAGGAGCGAAAGTTTATTTTGGCTTCTGGTTTCAGAGGTTCAGTCCATGGTTGGCAGACTCCACAGCAGTGGCCCTGAGGTGAGGCAGCACGAAATGAAAGAAGAGCAAAGCAGCTCAGGAGGTGGCAAGCAGGAAGCAGAGAGAGAGCTCCACTTACCAAAAGCACTCCTCCCAGGCGCTACTTCCTCCAGCTACACCCTACCTGCCCACAGTTACACCCAATTACTGCACATCAGAGTACTGTCCACCAATGAGGCTGCATTTCTCATTACCTAATCATTTCACCTCTGAACATTGTTGGGTACTCTCATACATGAGCCTTTGAGGGACACCTCGTATTTAACCCATCGCAATAGGACTATGGGGTGGGTGGAAACTGCAGGAGGTAGGGCATGGTTTTTCTTTTTGCTCTGTCAGCTTTTGCTTCACATATTTTAAAACTTTGTTATTAAATATGCACAAATTTCAGGGTGTTGTATCCTCTTGATGAATTTACCTTTTTGTATTATGAAATGTCCTTTGTCTCTGATTGTACTGTTTGTCTGGAAGTTACTTTGTCTTAAATTAAAATAGTACTCCGGTTTTCTTAATGTTTCCATGGTATATCTTTTTCCATCTTTTTCATTTCAATCTCTCTATCCATGTCTATACATTTAAAGTATGTTCATATTTATTTTTCATTGAGTCTGGCAATTCCTACCATAGTATAAATCTAATCATAAATGATTGGGTTTAAGTCTACCATCTTGCTATTTTCTGTCTATCTATTCTTTGTTTTCTTTTTCCTATTTTCCTACTTTCTTTTGGTCTGAATATTTTTAGGGCTCAGTTTTGTCCTCTACTAGCTCATTCACTGTACTTCACTTTATTTTTACCAATTGCCTTACGGTTTACAATATGCACCTTGAACTTGCCACAATCTAAACTAATAACTTTGCCACTTCACATCTAACATAAGACACTGGAAACTGTATATTTCCAATTTTCCTCTCCTGCACCTCTGCTATAATTATCATATAATTAGATTTATTAGACATAACTAATATATCTTAGTTCTAGGATTTTAAGAGACAAAAATATAAAATAAAATATTTCATATTTATCCTTATGTTTACCACTGACAATATTCTTTATTCCTTCCTTAAGTCAGGAATCATTTTCATTTAGCCTGAAAAATGCTCTCTAACATTTTTTAAAAGTATTTTTGTCGACTGACCTTTTTTTAAAATTTATTTATATGTAGGGCTGAGAATTGAACCCAGTGCCTCACACATTCTAGGCAAGCGCTCTACCACTGAGCCGCAAACCCAGCCCTCTTTGGACATTTTTCTAGAGCAGGTTTCTGGTGGTAAATTTATTTTTACTCAATAAAAATTTCTGTCCTGATTTTGGTTTCATTGATGATTAATATTTTCACCAGATAAATAATTCCAAGTTGAGAGCATTTTACTTTCAGTACTTCAAAGAATTCATTCTAATGCCTTTGATTATAAATCAGTGGTCACTTTTATCTCTGACCCCTACATTACATAATAATGTGTCTTTTTTTTTACTCCTTATACTTCTCATTATCAGTTTCCAGCATTTTGATTATGACACGTCTTGGAATGATTTTCTTACCTCTTTGGGAGATTATTTGAGCTTCAGACATCTGCAGTAGCATTTTTAGTGTTCATCATATTTAGACAAACTTTGGCCATTATTTATTTAAATCCTGTATCCTTCACCTCCCACCTCCACCATTCTGAGACAGCAATTACACCTTTAATATCTCAGAGGTCACAAAGGCTCTCCCCAACCCCTGACCCCCATCTTTTCTTTTTATAACTTTGTTTCAGATTGGATAGCTCTGATGTTCCTGTCTTCAAGTCCATAATCTTTTCTCCCATTTGTCTAATCTGCTGTTAAATTCAATTATTGTTTTCTTCACATATACATTATGTGTTCTAGAAATTACCTCCAATTTTATTTTACAGTTTTCACTTTTTTCAACATTATGCTAATGTCTTCCTTTAAATACTTGCGCATACTTTTAACTGTTTTAAAGTCCTAACCTGCTCATTCCAGTATCTGTTTTTCTGGTTCCTTTTTTACTGAACAAATTTTCATCTGAGGCTGGTTCACATTTCCTGCTTCTTCACAGGTCTAGGAATTGAATGTCGGAGCTGGACTTGGGTAAGGTTACATTATGGAATATCTGAATTTTCCTGTCTTCCATTAATGCATATTGAATTTTGTTCTGGCAAACAGTTAACTTGTGGATCAAACTGAGCCTTTCAGGAAACTCATATTTTAGGATTAGTTTAGCCATTCTTCTAACAGACAAACTGTCCAGGGTTTCTACTAAGGGCCTCAAGGTACTCAAGGAAGTTTCCCCAGTTTGGGTGGTCAGAACTCAAGCATCTCGCAACCCTGCAAAAACTCCACTGGCTGTGGATTACAGCCCTTGAGTAACTCTCACTGTGGTTATTATTATTTACCCAATGCCTGATATCAGGTTCTACACATATCCATCTTAGATTTCAGTCAAGGACTTTCATGTCTTCATTTAGATTAAACAGATAACCTATGTGCAGATTTCTACAGACCTTTTTTCTGCATAGCACCCTCTTTGAAAATTCCAGCCAACTGGGCCCTTGTAATTTTTCAGTTCAGCAGGACTGCTCTGATCTCCTTGGGAATGTTCTCCTGGGGCCTGTCTGGAAATTGCCTCCAAGAATAAAGAGGAGGCGATTATGTTTACCTCATTTCTCTCCTTTTCTATATGTCTGTCTTTTCCAATGTTTGAAAATGTTGTTTCTGTCCAGTTTTGTCTAGTTTTCTAGGGAGAGTATCATTTCAATGCCCATATTATCTTTACCAGAAGCAGATGCACCTGAATATTTACAGATATACTGAAATTTGAGAACCTGACAGTGTTTTACATACTTTCCTTTGATAAGAATCACCTTATTACAAGTTTTTTTTTTATTTCATTTTTTAAATACATTTCCAAGCCTCCGTTCTTGGAGTTTTTAATTCAGTGGGTTCAAGGTGAGGTCAAGTTCTTACCATCGGAATAGTCTGGAGGGTACTTCAAAGAATAAAGGCATCAAGACTAACCCCTCTTTTTTTGTATTCTCATGCCATATTAAAATGATAGGCCTTCTTTGATCACTATTAATTAAGTCTTGTCTTTTATTCTCTGCTGACATACCCATTTAAGATCCCCATAGCACAAATACAAATACATAATGACTTAATTTGTTTTATTTTTAAAATCTTTCCCAACCACTAGATTGATGATGGAATCTATCTTCTCCCCTATTAAACACCTATGATGTATCAAAATGACTAGCTCAAAGTAAGAGATTACTCTTATGGAATAAATAAATGACTGAACTTAAGTTCTGTGAGCCTATTTACGCATACAAACACACATTCAAAATAAAGAGGGTCATCTCTTCATATGATATGGAAGGTACCTCTCCAAAGTGTATCATATTTTATTTAAGTTCAATAAAATACACCAACGCACCTAATTCTAGAGTCCAATAAAATTCTGATGAAATATTCGTGAAAACTGGAACCATTCACCTAACAGACATTTTCTAATGTACACTTTTGCAATGTGTAAAAATTTCACATCACTCTTCTGATGTGTGGACCAGAAGCACTATTTATAGTTACTTTTGACATAAAATATGACATGCAATTGGGTATATTTTGGTTAGTGTATATAACCATGTAACCACTAAGTCAAAATACAGAACAGATTCCTCACCCTAAAATGTTTTTAAATCACCATTACACATAGGTAATACTAACAACAATAAATCTCTAGTAAAAGACAATAACTTATCATAAGAAATATTTTAATAAGTACAATAGAAATCTATTAATTTATTAAATAGCAAGACTTCTCGGCTTATCCCCACCTCTTTTCCCCTTGAAGTAATACCATAACCTTGCACTTCTATTCAAAGAAGCAGATTCTTTTGCAAGCACTGGAGTACTGCTAGGGCAGAAGGACACATAAGAGTTTGTATATATACATACATATACAAATATATGTACATATATGTATTATAGTCTAGGTTAAAAAGTATGAAGAAGCACATTAAGACCTTTTCCTCATATTTTCTTTAGATGAAACCTAAAATGAAATGACTCTAGTTAATTGACTGTCTATTCTGCTGCAAGCACAGCAAATAATAGCCTTTTATATGAGAATTGGGAATGGCTGTTCCAGCCCTAAGAACATGAAAGGAATCCCACTGTCAGTCTGCTACCCCACTGCAATTGTGAACTGCCAAAGGCAGGCAGGAACAATGAGGTGCAATCAGAGGAAGCAAAAGCCTAGCTTCCCACTCCTGCCTGCTCCCCTGACCCTTCACACATCCACAAATGGTAGTGAGGGCTTTGTGTCCCTTCTGTGTACATAACATTAAAGAGTTAACAGCTGAACAAACAGAAACCACTCACTCATTCTAATTCACCTTTCTATCATCTTAGTTTCCTTTCCTCAGGACAAGCCTTCTATTACATTCTAGATGTAAGTATAAAAAACAGAATCATCAATAACGCGTGACACATGAAAGTAGTATTTATGTCTATGAAAACCACTTCGGTGTCCTAAAATGTGTGGCTGAGAGGCTTTCTGATTATTTACTGATTTTTTTGCTTTCAGATACCACCTGTAATTGCCAGTCTTTGATCTTCTGAAAGGGATATAATTTCAAAGAGAAAAATTGCTGTAATTGAGAAGCAATGAGAGAAAGCAATGTCACTATTAAGAAGGAACAAATCAGGGCCAATTCAGAGGAAGAATTGAATGCATTCTGTATCACTGCCGTGAAAGGGGCAATTAGAGCTAAGAATGGATTATGAGGGAAAGGGTCTTTTAACAGAAAGATGTCCCAACTCTGAATTCTGCTGGAAGACATCCTAGCCAAATAGCTCCTGTGAGTGAAGTCTGGATGTCCTTATGTAGTTAAAAGGTGGTCGTTCGGTCAGCCAAGGAGGGGATAGTGAGAGTTAAACCTGTCCTTCCCTTTGTGTTCTCAGTAGCAAAGGATTAATATGACAGTAGCTTAACACCATTTGGGCTCTGTCTTTTTGGTCTCCTGGTTCAGATGATAAGTGTACACACAAACTTACTCTAATCTTCACCTTCCCAGCCTTCCCCCAGCCCCTTTCTTGATCCAGACCCCCAAGAGTAGACACTGGGAAGTAAAGGGAGTACCAGGTCAAAAGTGGTACCTACATTTTACTAAATAGGCCAGTCAATACGGTGGCAATAGGCAGAAAGGAATGTACAACATCTCAAAATGAGCTCTAAATAAAATCAAACATAAAACACTGGTTCTTATTCTATGCCTCCATCATTAGAAAAATCTCAAATATTACGTAACAATAAAAATCCACACAGGTGT
Organism: Glaucomys volans; assembly: GCA_020662805.1. NCBI lineage: Eukaryota > Metazoa > Chordata > Mammalia > Rodentia > Sciuridae > Glaucomys > Glaucomys volans. The sequence goes on along the minus strand of JAJEJO010000608.1, from coordinate 389,276 downwards.
TCTGTAAAAAACCAAATGAGAAAGCACAGCAAAAAAACCTTTCTGGGCTGGGGTTGTGGCTCAGTGGTAGAGCGCTTGCCTAGCATGTGTGAGGCACTGGGTTTGATTCTCAGCACTACGTATGAATAAATGAATAAAATAAAGATCTATCAACATCTAAGATTTAAAAAAAAAATTTCTACCCCTTCTCTTACTAGGTAGTTTCATTCATATGTGTAGATGGAGGGCCAGCAATTCACGCTTCTTTACTAAACCTGGACAATATTTGGTCTAAAAATGAACATACAGAGAATTAAGAAGGGAATAATTCCTAAACCAAACCTTTTATGCTATTCATGTTCAAATATTTATAGGATAGCAAAATGAAGGAAAAAGGAAAGAGAAAAATTGTATCCAAAAGTCTTAAAAAATCAAAACTCACAACTTAAAATAGACTGCCCAGAAAGGTCTGGGACAATATTATTCCTAGGATTTCAATTCTGGTTTGAAATACAAGTGAAATGACTTTTCTTGGTGAAAAGTCAGTGTGCAGGAGTTTGCGTAGGCGGGTACAGCCTTCTGCACGTGCCAGGCTTATAATGACGGCTGTCACTCACTGCTCTGATACACCCCCTCCACTGGGTTACAAAGGCAGATTCACATTTGAAGTCTAGTGTTGTTAGCATGACCCTCTGGCTAACACCAACCCCTCTTTGACCACTTTTTGGATATACTCATGCAAAATAATTTATTTGGGCTTTGTTATGGTAAGAGGTATAATTAGCAGTCATTTTGTAGCACAAACTATTGATGCCACAAGCCAATTTTCTGGAAGTGCCTCTAACACAGCACCTGCACCATTCATGTTTATAAATCAGGTAATTGTACATCTAGCCACTTATGTGTATATGTAATTACTCTAATTTACATATGCAAATTAATGGTCTTATTTACAGTTTGCCAACTTCTTGCTTTCTTTATGCCTCCCCCCACATTTCCTAAGTTCAGCTAGATCAGATTTCTAAAATATCATCTTATGAAACTACATCTATCATTTTTTCTTAAGCCATGTAAGGGTATTTCCATCTGATAAAATATAAAAACAAAGTTCTAAGACCCTATGTTAAGTCTCTACTGATGCACTGTATCAGGATGCCACTTTACTTGTACCAAATGTTCCAAAACCATTTTAATCAATCTTTTCTGCTCTCTCAAAACAATATTCAACTATGATTAGGAGTCTCTAACTCTCACCTAATTCCAAATGCTAATACCGAGAAACGCCAATGTAACTAAATAGGAATTTGATAGGCTAAAAGACAATGACTGATCTCATTCAATATTTTTAAGCTCCAGGCAAAGATTCATACCTGTTTCCTTGCCCAAATAGGCCTGTATTAGCCAGAGTACCTGGATCTCTATTTAAATACTAATCTGTCCATTACTTGGAAAAAATTAAAAATGCATTACTGAAAATGTTTTGAAAGGATACACAAAATTTGATTCAAGACTACATTAGGGATTTATACAGCATTGCATCTCAAATATACAAACACAAACAAGAAATAAAATCTTTCAAATTCTCCACTAATGTAAGGCAAAATGGTTTAAGTTCATAATTTATGTTCTATTACTTGAATAAATAAATTTAGATGAGTAAGTTTAGCTTTGCTTCACAAGTGATTTCACTAAAAAATATGCTACCTTAAACTACAGAAATCTGAAATTGCCAAATTTTAAAGGGCACAAATATTATCTAAGAATTTTAAAAATTTTGTAAAATAATATATATATTATAGATCTGTATAGATCTGTAATAGATCTGTATAGATTTCTATAGATCTATAATCTGTATAGATTCAGATGGTCACAAGGCTATTAAAAATACTGTATTATATTTCAGAGTCTTATTCAATATCAACACCATTGATAGTAAGTTTATTTCCCCATAAATGCAAATACCTGGTACTGTAGCATAATCCATTAGCATTCAATAAAGACAGAAAAGGGAAATGGCAGCTAGTTTTGACAAATGAAGTCTCACTTAACATTAACTTTCCCTTATGCCCTACCACCTGGTACAGAGATTCAGTCACACGCTAATTGAACAAAATGTAGGTCAATCAATATATATTATAACAAAATCCCTTTTAACTTGTTTTTCTGCAGGAAAAATAAGATGGATTTCTTTCTTTTCTACCTTTTCATTGTGAACTCATTTCCTTTTAATCTTTGTAGTCTTTGTAGATGTGCACCTTAGGATGACAAAGCCAGACCTGGGAACAGCATTCACCTAGGGACTTGATCAGTCAGGAATACACGAAGAAGCATTTGAAGCATTGGATAGTGTCAGGGTTATGTGTGCATGAAGTCATTCCAAGACCACACCTCAAATTTCCACCCACATTAGTAATGCTGAAACACTTACCTCAAGAACCAGCCATAGCTTATCTCCATTGATTTTATCCTTCTTATAATAAATCCCATAGAATTTGACCACATTAGGATGGTCAGAAAGTGATTTTAAAATGTTATATTCTGCTTCAATCTCTTCATCGATATCCTAGTTTCAAAAAACATAAGAGAATGGCGAGAAAAACAAAACAAAACAAAACAAAAACACATTAAACTGTCAGATACAGAATTTTAATTTTGTTAATGCAAAATCATAATAGTTTATACTGTGGTTAGTACTCTATATTGAAATTTCTTTTACATTAAGAGGAAAGATTGTGACTTTCATGCTAATCAGATGCATCTCAAATTATAGTAATTTGATTGAATTTTAAAAAGAATAAAGAAAAGGCTACTTTTAAATGCAGTAGGAGGACTGGGGCAGGTGATCATGGTTTCATTTCATCAGTAACAGGTTACCATGACAAAACCATTGCTTTGAAATAAAAACTTCTAGGAATAGAGACTGGGCTTATTTTGTTACTTTGGAATATAGGATATTTAGAAGCTATTCACACATATAACTAATTAAAATAAATTTCAAAAATTAAAAAAATAGAAGCTATTTAAAACCAATCAAAACAAGCAATAAATTCCTGTTTCCAAAGAAGTGAAACAGAGTTTAATTATAAAAGATGGAACATAATTATGAGTTAACTAAAGGTCCATTTGCCAGAAGTAGAACAGTTTGCTTCTTTTTGTTTGTTTGTTTTTTATTTTTTTGGTACAGGAATTAAATCTAGGGGTGCTTTCAATGAACCATAGTCCCAGCCCTTTTTTGTATTTTATTTCAAGACAAGGTCTCACTAACTTGCTGAGGCTGGCTTTGAACTCATGATCCTCCTGCCTCAGCCTCCCAACATGCTGGGATTACAGCATGTGCCACTGCACCCTGTTCAGTTTGCTATCTTTATAAAAATGCAATACAGCCACTTAAGTCGTGTTTCTAGGAAACCACATATTCATGAAGCAACCCTCAGAGTAATAAATAGGAAAAAACATTGCTAGTATTGCTCTTACAGTGATATTTAATGTATTTAACATATATGTTGCTTTACTACAGAATCATGGAATCATAGAAGTAGAAAGAAATTTACACCTGAGCTCTAATTGTAAAGGAAGAAAGTCAAGCTCAGAGAAGTCAGTCAGTCAGTTAGTGTAAAATCCAGATCTGGACTCTAAACCACTAACTTCCACTTCTGCTCATTCAATCACTTGCTTGCAAGGAAAATTACTAATTAAATATACATAATAGTAACACTCCCTTTCTTTTAAAGAAATCCAACTTTTATACAATAAGTGAATGCATTTAAATACATTCAAACTGATGACCTCTCAGTTATAATCTTTTTATTTGACTTGTGACATGATGAATGAAGAGTAAATAATTGTTAGGAAAACATATAGGTACTGCGACAAGAATAAAAGCAGCAAAAGAGGGCTGGGGTTGTGGCTCAGTGGTAGAGCGCTTGCCTAGCATATGTAAAGCATTGGGTTCGATCCTCAGCACCACATAAAAATAAATGTACTGTGTCCATCTACAACTAAAAAAAATTTTTTAAAAAGCAGCAAAAGAACAAATAAACTACTACATAGTAGTTACCATTTCATTAAAATAGTAGAAAGATGATTTACAAGGTTTGTAAGCATACAGGAGTAAATTATGATCACAATATTTGCATGTATTATAAGCCACTGATTCTGCCTAATCAAAAAGGAAAGAGAGAAACAAATTACTTATGACACCAGACATCTTGCTGTCAGAACTCCAATCCCTAACAGCAAAGGCCAGGGAAAGAGGTAAAGTCACTCTGATGCAACAGAACTTGTGCCTCTGCACTCTTTAATCGTAAAAATGACCAACAGAGAAACATGAAGACAGTTCAGTTAAGCCTGGGCACAGTGCTTCCCACATTTTTCCTCTAGTGTCTAATTTATTACTTTAAAATAAACCTTCCTTTTTCCTTTCTTCTGCTTAAAATAATATGGAAGTGTGAAGTTATAATGGATTTAGCAGAAATAAACTATCAAAAAACCAAAAAGAAAAAAAAAAACACTAAGATGAACAAATGAAGGACCAGAGACCTTTTGCAGTGTTCTAGGTTTGTTAGCAGATGAGCTGTGATAAGGACCCAGGACTCCACTCTTCTCCTCACACATTTTTTATCATTTCTTTCATGCCATGCTTCCACAATGTGTACAAGTTTCCTAACTGGAGAAGTCACTCTCAAGGGAAGTTTGGGGAGCATGTGATTACTGAGCTCCTTCTGTCTCACCAGTGCTAGGACAGCTAGGTAACTCTGGGCACCCTGAAGATATTCCAAAACTGCCAGCTCTCACTTCCAGAAAACAGAATCTCCACAATCTCCTCACACTATTCACAACTGGGAAGTGTGTGATCACTTATCACACTGTTATGCCCCTGAAACAATGAGGGGACTCCTAGTGGGGACTTATGATGGATTTTACAGCACAGACTGGCAGGACTACACAGGAAATTCAATTCCTCAGAATCAGAAACCTCCCTCTGATTACAGACCAACACCATTTCTACTCTTGAAACATTTAAACAAATCTGAAAATTAATTTCCCTTCTCTGAAAGATATTTGTTTATTTATTTTTTAATTCTCTTCAGTTTGGCTTAGAAGAAATTCTGTCTGAAGTCTAATCGAATGCAGGAAGAAAGAAGCTCTGGTTAAAATGATGGTTTTGGGTTATTTTTAGATACAATTTTTTACAAGATTTTGAAATCTAAAAGCAATACTGAGCCAACTGCTGAGCTGTTGAAAGTGGCATTTACTTGCTTATTCAATTGTTCTTTATCAAGTACTTATTGTGCCTTTTTAGGTGAAGCACATAAATCAGGAAAATCAAACAAGTAGACTTTTACATACTTCTCCAAGTTATAACCTGTTTTAGGATGACATTGTGATGAATAGCTACTTGCAGATTTTTAAATGTTTAAAACAGATAAGATTAAAGTTAATTAGGGGGAAAAACCCAAATTTACTTACGTGAATTGGATCCAGAATTTTGACTGCTGCTTTTTGGCCATTTTTCTTATTCAATACTTTAAAAACTTTCCCATAAGTTCCTTTGCCAATAGTTTCAGTGATTTCCCATGTATCAGAAGGATCAGGAAAGTTATCAAAGATGATTGTTTTTCCAATTAATGGAAACATCTCAAAGGTTTAAATCCCTAGAGAGGAAAAGTACAGTTTCATTTGCATTTGACTGAATATATTAAATGGCACATAAGTTCTTGGGAAATTATCTCATAATTTCACTGACATAATAGAAAATATATAAGAGTAACCAAATGTTCTTCACAGTCAAAGAAAATTTAATTTCTTCTTGGCAAACAGGTTAATATGAGCTTAATAATGCTTTGCAAGCAGAGCTTTATTTCTATATTTAAAATGGCCTCATATTAACTGCTGTTAATACCTTTTGGATTAAAGAGACACCTATTTATATCATTTTGATTTACTTATTTACATTCAGACATTATAATGAATCAAACAACTTTAGAAATAACTTTACAGATGACAAAATTCAATTTCCTCATTTATGCAAATCCTTTTTAAAATTTTTGTTTTTTTGAAATTTGTTCTTTTTAGTTATATATGACAGTAGAATGTATTTTGATAAATTATACATACATAGAGTATAACTTATTCTATTCAGGATCCCATTCTTGTGATTGTACATGATGCGGAGTTACCCTGGTCTGTATTTAAATACAATGACAGGAAAGTTATGTCCGATGAATTCTACTGTCCTTCCTATTCCCCTCCCCACTCCCTTCCCTTCATTCCCCTTTATCTAATCCATTGGGAAAATCCTATACATTATAAGTGATAACATTTTATGTCACTTTTCTATGTAAAATCTAATAATGGGTTCTCTCATTGCTTTTAGGATAAAAGTTTATTAATATAATCTACCAGGTCCTTTAAAATAGGCCACTGTTTAATTTTTGAGCCTCATCTCTTGATTCCTTATCTCTCATACATGATGATCCAGCTACTCTGGATCTATCAGGTCATTTCCTTCTTGCCTGAGGGTCTTAATATACACCATCCCCTCCCACCTCTGCTTGTGGCTTCTTTGCTAAATTCTAACACCTACTTATCTTCAAGGTCTCAGCTTAGATATCATTTCCTCCAAATGGAACCTCTCTCCATCCACTTGAGTTTCATGCCCTACCTCTGTATTCCAATAGCACTCTGTATTGCTGACATCATTACCCTACGCCTAGCACCTGGCAGAGTCCTAAAATGATTACTAATTAATTAACTAAATTAAGTAAAATAACATGGTCAGTGAGGTCACTTGTTAACATCTTTGTCAATAATATCAACATCTAATATCATTACTGTATTTGTACATCATAATGTAAATATAATACACTTTATTTATAATGTACAAATTTCCAAATGACATCATGTGTCATTTATGATAGCAGAAATGATTTGTATAAATGATATCTGATACTATCACTGTATGCCTAGCACCTGGTAAAGTGCTGAAATAATTAATTAGTCAATGAATTAAGGAAATGTGATCAACCAATGAGGTTAAGTGATTTTGTAAAACAGATTTTACAGATAACCTAAGATCAGATCCCAGGTTTCTTGACTCCTAAGTAAAGTTCTTAACCTTCCCCATTCTTCCTATATTACACTCAACTATTTCTATAAAACTACAGAAAGCGAGGGGGGGTGGTTTAAGGAAAAAGGAAAGTGCTCCTAGCATTTTTGGTGACCCTCACATTTTCTCAATCACCTATATACATACTCTTTCAGTGTTAGAAATTTGATCACAGTTGTCTGCATTAATTTGCATATAGATTGAAACATCTACTTGTAGATATGTATTAATTGATATCAAGCCATGATATTCACTTGTGTGATGACTTCGTCCACATCGCCACTCTGACTCCCCACTTCCTTGAGCCTCTTTGACCCTCTTAAGTCTTCACTCCCTCCTCATTTTTTCCTCTCCCAGAATAGAGCCTATGGCTTATATTATTGGAAATGCCCTCAACACTCTTCTTTCTTTCTCTACCACAATCTCCCAGGGAAAAAACAAGTCTGGCATGGAGAGAGAAGATGATTGCAGAGTAGATCTAGGCCACAACTATACTCCTCCACAGCCAGTCCAAATAAAAGCAGAGAAAGAAAAGCTGCCCAGAGAGCTGCCTAAATACTGTGCTGCTTGAGACTTGGAGGGATTTGGAACTTGGTTTCCAAAGCAAAGAATAAGAAGAACTCCTTGACTCTGAATGCTGACCAGGGTGGGGTCAGGGAGAAAGGTAACAAAGACAGAAAGAGGGAGGGGAAAAGCCCATGAGCTTACTTCCTTAACAGCAGTTGGGAGAAAAGCAGACAAAGTTAAAACAGGACAGAAGCAGCAAAGACGGCGAAGGAGATCCTGTAGTGGAGCCCAAATCGTGGGCTGGAAGCTATGCCAGGCTAGGCAGCCATTTTCTAGAGGCCACTGTTAGCCAGCATCCCTAGAAGAAATTAAATCAATTAGGTATCTAGAGAGGCACAAAACCTTGTCTTGCAACCTACACAGTGTTTCTATCTAAGTCAGGTCATGTCCTGTGGTCTTTCAGTTTAAGCTTCATATTAGTCTTGGGAAAGCATTTTTATGACTATGTACTTTGTGTACTTTTTTCAACTAATAAAAGGAAAATTTGTTTTAGTAAAAAAAAAAAAAAGAAAAGAAATTAAATCAATACAGCTTCTCCCCACCTTTAGATAGTAACAGATAAAACCAGAGGGAATACCTGTGAAACGTATTATCTTAATAATCTGTCTAGATGGAACCTATTGAAGGATCATTGCTAGCTGCAGGTTACTGAAATCCCCTCCCCTCACTGTGGACAAGGGAAATGAGGAGGAACTTTCCCAAGATCTAATCACTCCTAGAAGTGCTAACCCCAACCCAGTGCTTCCCAACAACCTCCCCAGCATCAAAGATGACAAGGGGCCAAATGATAACCTACCCATATCACTGGGACAAGTAAAACCCTGGTGATGTGCAGCAGACAGGGAGGAGACCTGTGTGCTACGGACTGCCTACAGAGAACCTGCACCTACAGACCCCACAGCTGCAGACAGCCACCAAGTGCAATGCTACAAAGAAGCCCAGCAGAGGAGAGCTGGCACCCACCAGTTCACAACTACCAGACTTTGACTAGGAGCTCAGAAAAAGGTGGGCTAACTGACACTCTACTCCAGTCATGAAAGGGTACCCAGGTGATCTACATCAGCCTGAGTGGAGGCTTCTGTGCCACAGGCCACCCATAGAGAGCCTGCATTCACAGGCCCCACAGTTGCAGACAGCCACCAAGCTCTAAGCTGCTATATAAAGAAGTCCCTACCGGGCGTGGTGGTGCACGCCTGTAATCCCAGCACTTGGGAGGCTGAGACAGGAGGATCGTGAGTTCAAAGCCAGCCTCAGCAACTCAGCGAAGCCCTAAGCAACTCAGTGAGAGACCCTGTCTCTAAATAAAAAATACAAAATAGGGCTGGGGATGTGGCTCAGTGGTGGATGCCCCT
>JAJEJO010000608.1:346811-380170 GCA_020662805.1 Glaucomys volans | reverse complement strand
GGGGATGTGGCTCAGTGGTGGATGCCCCTGAGTTCAACCCCCAGTACCAAAAAAAAAAAAAAAGTCCCTGGGGAAGGGAGAAAGTACCCAGCATCCACAGCAGTCATTGACAGCCCTAAGCCCTAAGCCCTGTACCCTATTAGTGCCTAATATAAACAGCAAGAAAATGCAGCACCTTCAAGCGTGCAGACTTGGGCCTCTAGGCCCAAGGATCAGCTGGGAAAGATCAGCTGGTAAGAAAACCATAGCAGCCAGGGAAGTAGCTCCTATACCCCAGTATCCTGTAGGAGGGTACAGAGCTGTGAGTCCCAGAGTGTCAACTCTCATTCAGACACATGAATCCACGGAAGGCATTCTCTAAGAATAACCCCAAGCAGTCAATGAAGAACTTTGTGCATACACAAAGGCAGTAAACCCCCACAAAGGGCCTTACAAAGGAGCACCCCACAGACACCAGCCACCAGCGAATGTTCCCAGACATAAGCCCATTTACCAGCAAACTGTATGCCAAAGGGGTCATCAGCCCTATACCCCCTCACAGGACCACCCAGAACTACACCAAAGAGATTATAATACCTCTACCTTAGACCATCACACCCCCCATGCTCTGAAATATACACGGAGGAGCCCACATTGGATTAGACAGTGCTAGAAACACAACCTTTCCTATTGGAGGACACACAAGACTGCATCCGCCAACAGGGAATAATCTGGCTGCTAAGTCACAAACAACCAGGGACCATCTCCCCTGATGTAAAAGAAAGCTGGTAGGTACCTGAATATACCAAAGATCAAAGAGGCCTTCTAGAATTGTACCAAAGGTAAGCTGTGTGATTGATATCTCTCCACCTAGGGGAACTTAGAGGAAGAGTTGAGGAATGGTGGGCATCTTCTAAAGGTCCAAAATACTGATGAAACTCAAACCAGGAAGACTCAATAAGACTCCCCACTTCTGCATGCATTATTTAAATAGCTCTAACATCAATTTTGATCTTACAGATATTGCTTTTCATATTGAATCAATAGATGTGCTCCTATTATTCAACACTGCAGCCCTCAATCCATTTGCTTGTATTGCTTCTGATGTCTTAAAACATGAACTAGAATCATTCTTTGTCTTTTTAGCTCAGGTTTACACGTGCTCTTCATAATCTCTCTTTTCCATCTTATATTACCTGTTCCTACCTGAAACCCCACCCAGTTTTTCCTTTTTTTAATCTTAGTTTGTATTTTTTTTCTATCTTTTCTCTTTCTTTTCTCCCCCTTTGTCCATTGTTCTCACCTTTTTAACCCCTATATAGTTTAATAGTAATTTTGCTATCTTTAATAGCTAATTTCTCAACCTCTTTAAGAATCTTACTACAATTTTATATCCTGATTACAGGAACTGGGAAGAGCATTTTCACTATGTTTTTTTGCCCTAAGATTTATGAGTACATTGCTTTGCTCTAAAGTGATTGCAGCTAATAGGCTTAGTAGCTTCTCTCAGTGATACTGATACTGGGAACAGCAGAGGATACATGCTGAGTGGGTGCAGCAATACCTGAGTATTAACCCATCCTGGAGCACTTAATAGAAAGAAACTCACTAAATACTCCCTCACATAAAAGTAGAAAAGACACAGAAGCAAGTTCCCCAAAGCCCACAGTACTCCACAACTGATCCTATTGACATGACAAGGAAGAAAATGTCAGAGAAAAAATTTAGGAAGTTCAAGTTAAAATGTTAAATGAGCTAAAGAAGATGTAAGGGATGAATTAAGAGAAAAATACAGTAAGTGAAAGATAGTTTCAAAAAAAGAGATTCTAAAAAAGAATGAAACAGAAATCATGGAAATAAAAGACTCAATAAATCAAATTAGAAATTCAGTCAAAAGTATCACCAATAGATTAGATGACAAAGAAGACAGATTTTTTAGGCTTCAGAGACAAAGTACATAAACTTGAAAATGAAGTCAACAATAAAGAAAAGATAGTAAGAGACAATGACCAGATTATTCAAGAAATCTGGGATAATATTAAGAGACCAAATCTAAGAATCACTGAAGTAGAAAAAAGCACCAAAATACAAACTGAAGGCATGAACAAACTCCAATTAAATAATATCAGAAAATTTTCCAAACATTAGGAAAGAGATGGAAATTCAAATACAAGACACATTTAGAACCCCAAACAGGCAAGATAAAAGTTTTCAAGAAACAAATTTTTTAAAAATGCATAATATACAGAATAAGGATAGAATTTTAAAAGCCACAAAAGATAAACAGCAAGTCACATTTAGAGGTAAGCTGATTAGAATTACAATTAAAATTAGAATTAGAATTAGAATTAGAATTAGAATTAGAATTAGAATTCTGCTGATTTCTCCATCCATACCCTAAAAGTCAGGAGGACTTGAAGTAATATTTACCAAACACTGAAAGATAAAAGGCACCAATCAAGATTGCTTTATCCAGCAAAACTATCCTTCAGGAATTGAAGATGAAATAAACAAACCTTCCATGATAAACAGAAGCTAAAAGAATTCATAACCATGAAACCAGCACTACAAAACAAACTCAACAAAATATTTCATGGAGAAGAAATTAAAAATAAATATTAGAGCCAGCATATGGATGAGTTTCACTAGAAGGAAAGTTAATTAAAGGAGAATTAAGTCTGAATTAAGCATTAGAAATAAATCAAAATGGCAGAAAAAAAAAAACCTCTCTATAATAACAATGAATGTAAATGGCCTAAACTCTCCAATCAAATGACACAGATTGACCAAATGGATTGAAAACCAAAATCCAATCATTTTGTTTGCAAGAGACTCACCTTACAGGTAAAGATATCCACAGGCTGAAGGCGAAAGGATGGAAAAAGATACACCATGCAAATGAAGAATGAAAGGAAGCATGTGTACTTACTTTTATGTCAGACAAAGTAAACTTCAGGTCAAAATTAACTGGAAGAGACAGAAAAGTCACTTCATATTGACTAAGGGAATCATTCAACAACAAGAAAGAATGATTACAAATATTTATGCTTCAGTTTTGGTGTAGCTATGTACATAATACAAACTCTACTCAATACGAAGATTAAAATAGACCTAAATGCAGTAATTCTGGGTGATTTCAACACAGTTCTCTCACAAATAGATAGGACATCCAAACATAAACTAAGACTCTTCAGGAAAAAAATACTATTAATCCAATGGACCAAACAGATATTTATAGAATATTTCATCAATAAACAACTTTATTCATTTTCTTCTCAGCAGCACATGGAACCTTTTCTAAAATAGACCATACTTAGGACACAAAACCAGTCATAGCAGATACAAAAAAATGGAATGTATTACCTCCAGTTCTATCAGATCATAATAGAATGAAAATAGAAACCAAAACAAGATAAAAAAACAGAAACTACTTTAACACTTGGCGACTAACTAATACATTTTTAAATGAGAAATTGATCATAGAATAAATAAGGGAGGATTAAAAATTCTTAGAAACAAATGAAAATAAAGATATAACATATCAAAATCTATGAGACAGTATGAAAGCAGTTCTAAGAGGAAAATAGCATTGAGTGCTTGTATTTGAAAAAAAAATCCCAGATAAATAATCCAGTATTATAACTCAAGGCCTAGAAAGGAATAACTAATTCCAAAGTCAGAAGACAGGAAAAAATTAAGATCAGAGATGAAATTAATGAAACTGAGAATAAAAAAGAATACAAAGAGTCAAGGCAACAAAGAGCTTATTCTTTTTTTTCTTCTTTTTTAAAATTCATTTTTATTTTGATTCATTGTACACAAATGGGGTACAACTTTTCATTTCTTTAGTTGTACACAAAGTAGAGTCACACCATTTGAATAATTATACATTTACATAGGGTAATGATGTTTGTCTCATTCTATTATTTTTCCTTCCCCCACCTCTCCCCACCCCTCATTTTCCTCTATACAATCCATCCTAAGAGTTTATTTTTTGAAAAGATAAACAAGATTGATAAACCTTTAGCCAAACTAACCAAAAGAAAGAAAAGACCCAAATCAACAAAATTAGAGATGAAAAAAGAGTTATCACCATAGACAATTCTGAAAGCCAGAGATCATTACAAACAATTTTGAAATATGTTACAATTTTTGAAAATGTTTTCTCCAACAAACTGGATTGAAAAGCTAGAAGACACTGACACATTTCCAGATATATCTGACCACCTAAATTGGACAACAAACCTAAATAGACCAACATTAAGGAATGAAATTGAAATAGTGATTAAAAGCCTTTCAACAAAGAAAGACCCAAGACCAGACAGATTCTCAACTGTGTTCTACCAGACTTTGTTTTACAGGGGTTACTGGGGATTGAACTCTGAGCCACATCCCCAAACCCCTTTTTATTTAGAGACAGGGTCTCACTGAGTTGCTTAGCACCTCACTGTTGTTGAGGCTGGATTTGAACTTGCCATCCTCCTGTCTCAGCCTTCTGAGCTGCTGGGATTACAGGTGTGTGCCACCACCCCTGGCTCTACCAGACCTTTAAAAAAGAGATAAAACTAGTTGTCCTCAAATTATTCCATGAAACAAAAAGGGAGGGAAAACTCCCAAATTCATCCTGCAGAGCTAATATCACCGTGATACCAAAACCGAAGACATATCAAGGGAAAATAAAATTAAGACCAACATACCTGATGAAAACAGATGCAAAAATCGTTCATAAAATATTGGAAAACAGCATTTAAACACACACTAAGAAGACAGTACAGGTTGGTTCAACATACGCAAATCAATAAATGTAATTCACCACTTAAATAGAACTAAGAATAAGAATCACATGATCCTCTCAATAGATGCAGAAAAGGACTTTGACAAAATCCAGCACCCATTCATGTTAAAAATGCTGGAGAAACTAGGGGTGGAAGGAACTTGCCTCAATGTTGTAAAGGCTATACATAACAAATTCAGGGCCAAAATCATACTGAACAGAGAAAAATGGAAAGCATTTCCTCTAAAATCAGGAACAAGACAAGGATATCCACTCTCACCATTCCTATTCAATATAGTTCTTCAAACTCCAGTCAGAGCAATCAGACAAGAGAAGAAAATTTAAAGGGATATAAACAGGAAAACAATAAGTCAAACTATATCTGCTTGCTGATGACATGATCCTATAGCTAAAAGACCCCAAAAAACTCCACCAGAAGACTACTAGAGCTGATAAAGGAATTCAGAAAAGGATCAGGATACAAGATCAATATTCACAAATTAATAGTTTTCCTATACACTAACAGTGATTCTTCAGAGAAAGAAATCAGGAAAACATCTCATTCACCATGACCTCAAAAAACAAAAACAAAACCAAACAAAACAAAGCAAAAAACCTTGGGAATTAATTTAACCAAGGTGGTGAAAGATCTCTACAATAAAAATTATACAACACTGACAAAATAGAAGATAACCCTAGATGATGGAAAGACCTCCCATGTTCTTGGATAGGCAAGTATTAATATTGTCAAAATAGCCATACTACCAAAAGCATTATGCAGACTGAATGCAATCCCCATCAAATTCCAATGACATTCTTCACAGAATTAGAAAAAAAATGGTCCTAAATTTCATGTGGAAGGACAGAAGACTAAAACAGCCAAAGTTGTTTTTCTAAGGAAAAAGAGTGATGCTGGAGGTATCACAATACCTAATTTCAAAATTATACTGCAGAGCCATAGTAAAGGAAACAGCATGGTACTGACATCAAAATAAACATGAAGACCAATGGAATAGAAGACTCAGAGACAAACCCACACAGAGACATCCTCTGATACCCAACAAAAGGACCAAAAACATGTTGGAGAAAAGCCTTTTTTTTTTTTTTAACAAAGTAGTGCTAAGAAAACTGGATATCCATTTGTAGAAGAATAAAACCAGATCCTTATATTTTACCCTGCATAAAATCTACTCAAAATGAGTCAAAAACCTAGGAATTAGACCAGAAAATTTGCACCTGCCAGAAGAAAACACAAGTTCAACACTCCAACACATGGACACAGGCACTGACTTCCTTAACATGACTCCTAAATCTCAAGAAATAAAACCAAGAATCAATAAATGGGGAAGGCACAGCAAAGGAAACAATTAAGAGCCTGTACAGAGAGCCTTCATGATGGGAGATACTCTTTGCCAGTTACTCTTCTGACAGAGGACTAATACCCAGAATATGGAAAGAACTTAAAAAACAACACCAAAAAAAAACCAAAAACAAACAAACAAAAACTAATCAATGAATAGGCCAGAGAATTAACAGACATTTTTTCAAAGAAAAAGATACAAAAAACAAATAGATGAATAAAAAATGTTCAACATTTGTAGCCATCAGGGACATGCAAATCAAATCTACATTGAGATTTAATTTCACTCCAGTGAGAATGGCAATCCTCACTACAAATAATAATAAATGATGCTGTTTATGTGGAGAAAATCATACATTGTTGGTGGGACTGCAAATTAGTACAACCAGTTTGGAAAGCAATATGGAGATTCCTTAAAAGAGTAGGAATAGAACCACCATCCCAGCTAACCAATTTCTTGATATTTAACCAAAATAACTGAAGTCCGCATATTATAGTGACACAGGCACAACAACGTTTATAGCTATGTGATTCACAATAGCCAAGTTATGAAAATGGTCCAGACGTCTGTCAACAGATGCATGGATGAAGAAAATGTGGTGTGGGAACACAATGGAGTTTTATCAGCCATTAAAAAAAAAAGAATGGAATTTGCTGATATATGGTAGAACTAAATAACTTCATGCTAAGTGAAATAAGCCAGGACCAGAAAGTCAGGGGTCATTTTTTTTTTCTCATTTGTGGAAGCTAGAGCAAAAAATGGCAAAAATTAATAATAATAAAGTGGGGGGGGGGATCACATGAAAATAGAAGGGAGATCAGTGGAGTAGAAGGAGTTAAGAGGGGGAGGAAAGAGTAATGGAAATCGACCAAATCATGATATGCACGTATATAACTATACCACAGTGAATTTCACCTTTCTATCTATCTATAAAGCATCAATTACAAAGATAATAACTAAATAGAAGGAAGACCACAATCATAGAGGAAGGGTAAAGGTGGGAGGGAGGAAAGAATGAAAAGAACAAGTACAGGAGACTGACATGGAGCAAATTATGTTCCATGGATGAATGATTATATCAAAATGAACCCCATTATTATGTATAACTACAGTGTACCAATAAAAACATTACAGAAAACACTTCTTGTTGAACCCCGTAACTTCGTCACACCTGTGCCTATAGATGAAAATAATCCATACAACCCTGTTGACTAACAATCCTACATGGAGCCCCTCAACACAGCCTAGCAATCCTACTTCACTGCTCTGGCTTGTATATTTCCTTTTTGCTGAAGGTTAGTACTTCATAATATCTGTCCTCAAATTTTTCTCTCCTCAAATTGTTCCCTCTTTGCAGTTCACCTCTTCCTACAAAACTTCACAAGGGATGTCCTCACTTCACTATTAATTGAAAAAAAAAATTGAAGCAGTAATAAATTCCTCAATCTTCTCACCTAAATAAGTTTAAACCAATGTCCATGAAACATACTGAGTTCATTCCTCTCCTTAATGATGGTTTGGCCTCAATTCATCTTTTTCTTTAATTCCATTCATCCTTTAATTCTCAGCTCAAATATGACTTTCTTAGGAAGGCCTTTCTGACCAACCTTCACAGTTAGCCTTACACTTACTCTGGTATTCTTCCATAGAAAGTAACCTACATGGGGACATGAACTTCATTATTTTATTGACCTATTCACAATCTCCACAACATTGGCGAGCACGTGGCAAGCCACTGGTAAATATTAGTTAGATAAGCAAATGTTTATTTATCAATTAATTCTAATAGCAGAGACCTTATGTAC
Source organism: Glaucomys volans (assembly GCA_020662805.1). Taxonomy (NCBI): domain Eukaryota; kingdom Metazoa; phylum Chordata; class Mammalia; order Rodentia; family Sciuridae; genus Glaucomys; species Glaucomys volans. Next base: position 372,251 of record JAJEJO010000608.1, on the reverse strand, counting down.
CTTGTTCACTTTCAAGTCTGATAATTCCTAACTCTATGCCTGGTAGAGAGTAGATATTAAATTTAAAGGTGTTGAATAAATGAATAAATATCATTCCTGAAAAAGCACTTTTTAAAGTAAGGGAGAAAAATAAGTATTAGGAAAACTAAAAAGAATATGGAAATTCAAAATAAAATAAGGATCATATTATGATTAATTATACTTAAGGGCACATCATCTAGTAAATGGCTATGAATGCCTGCTAAAAATCATATCACTACATAAAGAGACACTTCTGAATGGTTCTTAGAACACTTAATCTTTATGAAACTTGTGCTTTGGATCCAAAAAGCAAAGAGGTAATCAGGAATAATCATCCTCTTTAATGATTTCATAATCAGTGACAAAATAACTACTTCTTACATCTATCTGCTTGAGTCATGCAAATAAGCATTTATGCCATCTATAAAACACAAATTTCAGACCAAGAGATCAATCATCTTGTTAAGTTTCTGAAATACAAGTTTTCAACCAGGAGAAACATTCATTACATGGAATACTGCCTTTCAAGGAGTAGTGTTATTGAACACAACTTTCATTTTTGAGACATTAACTATTAGGAATTAGCTATTGGTTTTTTAATATACAGGCAACAAGATAATGACTGAGCATCAAATGTGCACAAAGAATTGAAACCGGGATTTTGTGATGAAAACTCGATTCACTGCTTAGACTGGCAGGTGGGGTCTGCACAAGTTGCAGGGCGTCTGCAGCCGAACAGTGTTGCAGCTGTTAAAGGCAGGCCAGGCCCTCCAGTGTTGCAGCACAGCCCAGCAGCTCACCATCAATTTCAGGGTTCTTTCAGGGTTCTTTTCTCATGAATTTTAAAAATGAAATCCACAGACCAGGATGAGTAAGTGTAAGAGTAAGATTTATTAAAAAATATAAAGAGGAACAGAACTCTTACAAGAGGGGACCCCATAGCAGGTGTTTCTCCATCCAAGTGTGCTAGCCTAGGGATTTATACAGCACTTGGGTCACCGCTATAGGTCCAAACTTATGCTAATTAAGGTTTGGAAAAGTAATAAGGCTATTGGTTAGTCTGAATCCCATTCAGGTTTGCCTTACTCCCATTTGCTTCCCAGTTCAGGAAGTGGGAGATTGAAGTCTTTGAATTGCGCACGCTCAGCCTGGTGTCTGGAGCTGCAATGCAGGAGTGCACTTCTGCAGTGGGGATCCCCACTGTGTGCAGGCCAGTGCTGCAGTGTGACAGATCCCCCTGAACCAGCTCACCTTGGCGCTGGCCCCAAGGTGCCTCAGGCCTTCCACGCCTGCATGGCAGGCTCACGTGCTTGTCACCAACGCTGGAACCCATCCAGGCTGCCACTTGGTCACTCCATGGCTCCACATGCTCCACTTCTTGGCAGGGACCAGTAGGCCTCACTGTGAGGCTACGGGAGCTGTTAGGGGAGTGCAAGGCGACCGGATGGGGCTAGGGCATCAAGCAACCAGCCCACGTGCGGAGAAGCAACGTATCCTTCACAGAAACGAAGGAGCTACTCTGGGATTCAGGGCGACTGGATGGGGACAGGGCATCAAGCAGCCTGCGCATGCGCAGAGAAACAATGTAACCTGCGCATGCCCGAAGACGTAACCAATCAGGCGCTGACAAACAACTCCAGCCAATCCCAGGAGGACACGGACATGTCGAGCTTCCCCTCCCCCACCCCGGGTTAGAAAAACCCAGCAACATAGAGACCAGCTGCGATTTCTCCGGCCTAGCATAGCACCTTGCTGGACGCGCGCACCTCGCCCAAGAGTGTCCGGCAATAAAGTTTGTTTTGCATTTACATCTGGCCTGTCTGTTCTCGGGTTTCCATTGCTTGATCAGCCTACCCCAGCCTGATCTTACAGGAGCCAGGTTAGGATTTTAATAAGTTGTGAGGATACAAAGATAGGCAACTCGTCAACAGGCTCATAAACATGTAGGTAAAACATATTATGAAAAGTGATTACAGAAATATGCATCAAGTGCCATGGTAGACAGGTGAAGAAGTAATACATTCTGGAGCTGGGGCTGTAGCTAAATGGCAGAATGCTTGCCTTACACATGTGAGACGCTGGAGTCAATGCTCAGCACCACATAAAAATAAATGAAATAAAAGTATTTTTAAAAAAGGAGTAATTAGTTCTGAAGTGATCGGTGATCAGAAAAAGATATGGAGCTGGGCACTAAAAATTAACAGGAGTATGTCTAAAATGTAATTTTCTCAAGTGTTCAATCACACAAATACTCAAAGTAGTGTGTCTCTATATAATTAAGCAATGATCATAGAATGACAAAAAACACAGGCATTTTGGAAACAGAATATACCTAGTCAAATAATATTTAAAACAACTCTCAACAAGTAGGTTAAATGAAGCCATTTGAAATAATTTCTTCCAAATCATACATTAAAGAAATTCTAACTATTGAATTTCTTCAATTTAGAAGTCTTTAATTTAGAAGTTCTAAATAAAAGATCACAGTTAGTGAACAACTAATTGCTTAAATACTTTAGTAGACTGCATTCTACATCACAATGAGTGTTCATATACTTTGTCTAGTCATTTAGCACTCATGGAATAAAAAATAATTCTCTGGCCCATAAAATTAAAAGCATATAATTAAACTACTAATTATATGAGCACGTAAGCCAAAGAATTATTTTAACATATGTATTTAATTATTTTGGTGTATGTATTTACCATAGTTTGGAAAAGCTACTTAAAAAGGTACATTTTAAAACTGAAGATTCATCTTTTTAAATTTATTGTATGTTGAGCTATTGGGGTTTTTTTCCAAGATAGAAAAATGACCATAAAACAATGAAAACAGTATCTTATTACGGAATCCTACTATTCAACTTGACAACTATTCTGCTTGCATTTATAAATCTGCACTCAATTCTTCTTTAATAAAAGAACCAAACTGCCTTCCTGCATGCTTTAAAATTAGGTCGAGCTGATCCTCCATTGGGTCATCTATCTCCTCTGCCTGGTCTGCTCTTTCTCCAGCTATCCACAATTCACTCCTTCAGTTCTTTCAAGTCCAATATCAATTATCACCATCTCAATAAGTCCTGCCCTGACCATCCTATTTACAATCTCAACCTGCCCTTCTCCTCTACCTGACCCAGCCTCCCATCTACTGATCCTCCTAACACTGCTTTATTTTGACAGTACTTGTAATCTCTTAACACTCAACATAATTTCCTCTTATTATGTTTTATTTACTATTTTTCTCACTATTGGAATGTAGGTACAATAACGGTGGAATTTTTGTCCAGTTTCTTCACTAGTATACCAAAGACTTTGAAACTATGCCTAACACAAAGTACATACTTCATAAAAACTTGTTGGATAGTGAATTGATCAATAGAAAAAAGTAAATATAAAAATTTCAAATTGGTTTCAACAATAAATTCCATAAAATCTTTAAGAAAGAAAGAATGTAATCTTAATGCAATTTTTTTTAGGAAACAAGCAATAAAATGCCCAAACTGAAATTTTCATTGGGTTTTACAGCAAACTTGAGCAGGCAGAAGAATTAACAAACTCAAAGAGGAGTCATTTTATATTATCATCTGAGGAGCTAAAAGAAAAAAGAATGAAAAAAACAACTGAACAGAGAGCATAAAGGACTTATGAAACACCATCAACCAGGTCACTGTATGCATTGAAAGCATTCAAGAAGAAGAGACAGAGAAAGGAATTGGCTAAAAACTTCACAAATTGTTTGTTAAATATATTTTTTAGTTGTAGATGGACACAATACCTTTATTCTATTTCTATCATTTATTTACATGTGGTGCTGAGGATTGAACACAGTGCCTCACACGTGCTAGGCAAGCACTCTACCACTGAGCCACAACCCCAGACCCCTGAGCCACAACCCCAGCCCCAAAAACTTCACAAATTTAAGGAAAGACATGACCCTATAAATCCAAGAGGCTCAGTAAACTGCATGTTAAATCCTAAGAAACTCATACCAAGACACATTATTATCAAAGCATCAAAAGACAAAGTGGGAATCCCAAAGTAGCAAGAGAAAAGCAACTCATTTCACACAAAGGACTCCTAGTAAGTTTATCAGTGAACTTCTCTAATAATAAGAAGAAGTCTTCCAAGTCAGAGACACTGAGATAATATATTTGATGTACTGGAAGAAAAACTGTCAACTGAGAACTCTGTACCTGGCAAAACTGTCTTTCAAAAATGAGGAAGAAACTAAGATATTCTCAGAGATACAAAGTGGAGGGAGTTCATTACCATTTTGTCTTTCCTATAGGAAATGGTAAAGGAAGCCCTTTAGGTAGAAATGAAAGGTGCTAGACAGAAACTTGAAATAAAAATGTTAACGTTGTCCAGTAAAAGTAATTACATGGACAAATATGAAAATTAGTATCTTTTGTTATTTTAGTTTGTAACTCCACTTTTTAAAATCTTCTACAGGATTTGAAACACAAAATGCATTAAAATAATTATAAATCTTTGTTCATAAGTATACAATATAGAAAGATGTCATTTGTGACACCTGTAAAGTTCAGGAACAAAGCCAGAAAATGCAAATTTTAGGTGCAATTAAGTTGGTACCAGATTAGAACAATTTGCAATTTTAAGAATGTTATATTTAATAACATGGTAGCTGTAAAGAAAATATCTATAAAATGTACACAAAAGGAAATGGGAATGGAACCCAAACATGTCACTGCAAAAAATCTACTAAACACAAAGGATGGAAGAAGTGGAAGAAAAGAGTGATTTAAAAAAGCCTTTTTATCCTAATGTTTGAATTACTAGCACCTTACAATGTGCTTTGAAATCAGTTACAGTGATGCCTCTACATTCTTCTTCCTCAGGAGGGGATGACTCTTTATGATCTTTGTGGTTCCTTATGAATTTTAGGGATTTTTTCTATTTCCATGGTACTTGTGTTTGATCTTTTGATGGGAGTGGCAGTGAATCTTTAAGTTGATTTAGGTAGCAATGACATTTTCCCATTATAAATTTTTCCAATCCACAAAGTGGTACATATTACAAAAAAAAAAAAAAGAAAGAAAGCCATAACAGAAACAGAAGAAACAGAGAACACTTTTTTAAAAAGGCAATGATAAGTCCTTCCTTATTGATATTTTAAATGTAAATGGATTAAATTCTCCAATATAAAGACAGAGACTGGGAAAAATGGGGGAAAAAACTTGATCCAAATATATGCTGTCTACAAGAGACAGACTTTGGATTTAAGAACAGGAATAGGTTAAAAGAGAAAGAACAGAAAAAGATATTCCACACAAATAACAACAAAAATGGAATAGAAAGTTATACTAATATCAGAAAAAATGGACTTCAATTCAAACACTATCAATATGATACAAAGGACATCATATGATGATGAAATTGTGAATTTACCAAGAGATATATCAATTATAAACACATATGCATCAAACATTAGTGCTCCAAAATATATGAACTAAAAGGAGAAATTGACTGTTCTACAGTAATACCCAAACAAACAAGCAAACAAACAGAATATACATTTTTCTCAACTGCATAAGGAACATTCTCCAGGGCAGGCCATATGATAGGCATGCAAAACATGCCTTAAACCTTTTTAAAGACTGAAAACATGGAAAGTATCCTTTCTGATCAAAATGTAATGAAACTAGGAATCAACATTAGAAAAATACCGGAAATGTATACATTTGTAGAAAATAATACATGCTTAAACAACCAGTATGTCCTAGACAAAAAAAAAAACACAACAGAAATTAGAAAATGTGTTGAGACAATGAAAATACAACACAGCAAAACTTACAGAATGAAGTGAAAACAGTTTTGAGAGAAATATGTAGTTATAAACAGTAAATTTTTAAAAGGAAGAAAAATAGCAAATGAGGAACCTAAGGAGTTCAAAGAAGAGAAACATAAACCCAAAGGCAGCCAAAGGAAAAAATAAACAAAGATGAAAGTGGAAATAAATAAAATGTGGAAGAAAAAAGAAAGAAATCAATAACCAAGAGTCATTCTTGAAAAAGTTAAATAAAAAAAATTAACAAATCTCTAGGTAAATTTAACTGAGAGAAAAATAGAAGACACAAATAACTAAAATTAGAAATAAAAAATTAGATATAAGATTTCAGAAAAATAAGAAGTATTATGAGAGTACTGTAAACCATCATATGACAAAAAATTGGTAAACTAGATAAAATGGACAAATATGTAGTTTGTACATGTTCAGACCATTTAAACTAACAAGACTGAATCATGAAGAAGCAGAAAGATCTGAGCAGACCTAAAATGGTAAGGATGTGAATCAGTAATCAAAAATCTCTCAACAAAAAACTTCTGTATCAGATCACTTCACTGGTGAATTACAAGTATTTAGAGAATTAACACCAATCCTTCACAAATTCTTCCAAAATTTTTTAACAAGAAAGAGTGCTTACTAACTCATTTGTGAAGCCTGCATTACCATTACCATGACACCAAAGCCAAATACACTCAGAAGAAAGAAAGGAAGAAAGGAAGAAAGAAAGAAAGAAAGAAAGAAAGAAAGAAAGAAAGAAAGAAAGAAAGAAAGAAGAAAGAGAAAGAAAGGAAGAAAACTGCAAACCAATATCTCTATGTACACTGATGCAAAAATCCTCAGTGAAATAGTAGCAAACTGATTTTTATAGCATATTAAGATGATCATATGCCATGATGAGGAGATATATTCCTGGAATTCAAGGATAGTTTAACATATAAAAATCAACCAATGAAAAACATCATATTAACCCAATAAAGAGAAAAAAAATCACATGATCATTTAAATTGATGCAATGGTATTTGACTCAGTCATAAAGAAGAATGAAATTGAGTCATTTGCAGGTAAATGGATAGAACCAGAGAACATCATGCTAGGTGAAATAAGCCAGACTCAGAAAGTCAAGGGTCAAATGTGTTTCTCTTATATGCAGAAGCTAAAGTGAAACAAGTAATTAAAAACGAAAAGGAAATCCTAAGAAAATAGAAGGGAGAACAGTAGAATAGGGGAAGGGAATTGAGGGGAAGAGGGATGGCAAAGGGGAGGAACTGTAGAATTAAAATTGATCAAAATATGCTACAGGCATGTATGAATATATCATAATGAATTGTTTATGTATGTCTATAATGCACCAATTAAAAAACAATAAATTAATAGAAGGAATATCAATACAGGAAGTGATTGGTGGAGGAGGGGAAAGGGAAATACTAAGGAAATGGAGTCAATTATATTATATGCACGTGTGAATATGTCAAAATGAACCCTACTGTTATGTGTAACTAATATTTTAAAAATTGATGCAGAAAGAGCATTTGACAAAGTTCAATGCTGTCTTAACGTAAAATAACACTCAAAAGACTAGACACAGATGAAAACTACCTCAACATAATAAAGGCATACATGAAAAGCCCACAGCTTACATCATACTCTGGAAATACTGAAAACGTTTCCTCTAACACGGGAGGAAGACAATGATGCCCACTTTCACCACTTCTATTTAACACAGTACTGAGAATCCTGGACAGAGCATTAGGCAAGAAAAGGAAACAAAAGGCTTTTCAGCCGGAAAGAAGTAGAATTACCACTGTTCATGTATAACTTGATTTTATATGTAGAAAACCCTAAAGAACACACACACACAGAGCTCGCACACGTGCATGCTCGCACATGTCAGAACTATTCCATCTCCAGTGCCAAAATGTGGGGAAAACACCTGTCAGAATGAATTAATGAATTCAGCAAAGTTGCAGGATATAAAATCAGCATGCAAAAATCAATTGCATTTCTATACACTAACAATGAACCATCTAAAAAAAACCCAACCAAATAATTAAGAAAACAATTCTATTTACAGTAACAACAAAGATAACAAAATACTTGGATATAAACTAAGTAAATTAGGGAGGGGAGAGACTTATACTGAAAACTATAAAATACTATTGGAATTAAATAACACACAAATAAATGGAAAAATATCCCATGTTCATAAGTTGAAGGATTTAACACTGATCATATGTTAATATTACCCCAAGTGATCTACAAATTCAATGCCATTGCTATCAAAACCTCAACTGTTTTTATTTTCACATTATAGTTAAACATAATATTGGGATTCATCTTGATATAATCATGAGAATGGAATGTAATTTGATCTAATTCCATCCCCCATACTTCCCCTTGCCATCCTCTCCCTCTTCCCCATCCCTTATCCTTAGTGGTCTTCTTTCTATTTATTTATAGTTTTTTTAAATTAATAGTTTATAGATATATATAAAGGTGAAATTCACTAGGTATATTCATATATGTACATGGCATAGCAAACATTCCACCATTCCTCCTTTTCCTCATCCCTTCTCCCTCCACTCTAGCCCCTTCCCCTATTCCCTTTCTATATTCCACTAATCTCTCTTCTTATTTCAAGGGATTGCTCTTCCCTCTTTTTTCCTTATTTTGGTCTAGCTTCTGCAGATGAGACAATGTGGAAAGTGGTGACAGAGGATAAGAGAGAAGTGACTGAGATTGGGGGTCTCTGAGGCTGTGGCAAGCCCGGTTCCTGGGAATGTTTCTATACAAGGGCACAGGATGCTCAGCTGCTGTGGCAATGCCCTGCATAAGGAGCTATGTGCAAGAGTCCTATCAGCTCTGACCTTGATCTCAGGCACACAGCTCCTGGGAAGGAATTCTTATGCTAGACAGCCACAATGTTTCACCAGCTCCACTTTTCAGGTTGCTGCCTGCTTATAGTAACTTTAAACAATGGACTTTCTTGAGAGCTACTCAAAGCTCCTAGCATTGCAATTTGCATCTGTGGATCGCAACTGCAGAAAAGCTACACATATGTCCTAGTTTCTGTAACTTTCCTGAATACAAAGAATAATGGTTGCATAGTCTTTAACCTGATGAGACAAATATAAAGATTGCTCCCATAACTCTTTAGATCTGCATCTCCATCAGACAGCAGAGCTCCACCTGATCCCAGCTTAATCTTCAAAATCTGTGTCTGTGAATCTTTATTTTCCAATCCCCCTTCACCCCTTGCTGGACCTGAGAGTTTGGTTGTGCTGGTCACAGCAAGAGAAAACATTCAGCCTTTGATTTACTGAGTCTAGATTATTTCATTTAGCACTATGCTCTTCAGTTCCATCCATTTACCAGCAAATGTCATAATTTCATTCTTCTTAAAGGCTGAATCAAGCTCCATTGTGTATATATAGTACATTTTCTTCATCCATTGATCAATGGGCACCTGGGCTCTTTCTATGACTGGCTATGATAAGTTGTGTTGCCATACCATTGATGCGGCTGCATCAATACAGTATGCTGATTTTAATTCTTTTGCATAAATACCAAGAGTGGGATAGTTGAGTTATATGTAGAAAATGGTATGGCAGTTCCTTAAACAATTGAACAGAATTATCATATGACCCAGTAATCCTAGTTCTCCAAAATACTTCCAAAGAATTAAAAGCATGGGCTCAAAAAGATACTCATACCTCCATGTTGATAGCAGTGAAGTAACACGTGTCCACTGATGGAAAAAGAGATAAATAAAATGCGCTATATGTGTACAGTGGCATATTCTTCAATCTTAAAAAGGAAGGAATTTTTGATACATACTACAACATGGATGAGCCTAGAAAACATGCTCAGTAAAATAAGCCAGTTACAAAAGAGAAATTAGGTATCTAGAATAGTCAAATTCAAAGATAGAAAGCAAAATTGGGAGGAGGGAATGGAATGGAATTATTGTTTTATGGGTTCAATGAACTTAATTATGGGTGAACTACACACACAAAATGGTTAAGAGGATAGATTTTATTCAATGTTTATTTTTAAAAAAACAAAAATTACCCAGAATGCAATACAAGGGGACAAAACAATAGAAAATATAGAAGCCAAGTTAAAAGATATGGAGAGAGTGAAATGGCCAGCTTACTCACAGAATGAGTCAGGAGTATGTCCTGAATCTTGGGGGCTGAGATCTCAAAACTATATTCCCCATACTCACTGCTCTACTGGCTTTCTATGCTGAGAAATTCTGCAAATGAGAGTCCCAAACAAGAAACTGGATGATAGGAGAAAGGGAGACATCAGGATGTTTCTCCTCTGTTTTCTTGGAGTTATGTGGTAGTGTCTCCAGCAATAGCTGTGTCTCCCCCATCACACCTCTTCTATAGGACAAAAATATGGTGTTCTTAGATATGCTCCACTTCTAAGTTCTGGTTATTCTGTTTTCTCATTGTTTCCCTACAGCCCAAGGAAAGACAACAGATTTTTGCTATTTCTAATTTTAACTTGCCTCATGATCTCCTATTTGGCTTTTTTTTCTTTTTCTTTTTTTTTTTCTTTTGGAACCAGGGATTGAACTCAGGGACACTTGGCCACTGAGCCACATCCCCAGCCCTATTTTGTATTTTATTTAGAGACAGGGTCTCACTGAGTTGCTTAGGACCTTGCTAAGTTGCTGAGGCTGGCTTTGAACTCGCGATCCTCCTGACTCAGCCTCCCAAGTCGCTTGGATTACAGACGTGCGCCACCACACCCGGCCCCTATTTGGCTTTATATATACCAAAACATTTGTAACTAGTTCCCTCTATTAAACTCCCTCTGTCAAACTACCTGGCATTAACTCTCTTTTCCTGACTGTCAAACACACAACTAATCTAAGTTTGAGAGGAGAGAGAATAGACAATGGAGAAAAGGTCATCTGCAATGGCTGAGGTGATTGGCAAGAGATCCACATAAAATCTACAGAGAAATATCGGAAGTAAAATAATGGTACCATGTAAATACTAGCAAAAGAAAGTGGTGTGTCTTGATCAATATTGGACAAGATATGTTTTACAAGATATGTTTTAGAAGTATTTATTAGCAGTAAAAAGGGTTATTATATAATAATGACTTAATCTATCAAGAAAGTGCAAAAGTCCAAAACAGCTGAAAAATATGTAAAATAAAAAATGAAAGAAATAAATGGTAAAATGGAGAAATTCAGTTTTATTGGACAATTTTAGTACACCTCCTCAGTGATTTTTGATTACACAGGGGTGGAGCTATGCAAGCCCTTTGGGGAGAACATCATGATGCCCTGTGCTCCAGCTGCTGGACCTGGAGCTACAGGACTTGAACTTCTTGTCCTCCTCTCTAGGGAGGTTATCATTTCATAGAAAATTTCTCCATCTCTAAAACGTGGTACTAAAGAGAATTCAAAAGTAGAAAAAAAAAACTTTTACGTTGTTAGATCAATATTTTTGGTGCTAGTACAGAAATAGGAGTCAATGTTTACAGATGTAAAATGGGATAACAATGCATATCCGAGAACAAATTTTCAGAGTTGATTGATATAAGTATCACCTGGGTGTTATGAGGAAGTGCTTTGTAAATTGTAATACAGGATTACTTTTTATATCCTCATTTTAAAGGATGAAAGTTGGCTTATAGTTTGGATCATATAATTAACTGTTCAATTTAGTAAGGTGTATTTCTACAGTAAAAAAACAAATTATAAATGCAAATGTTTGTGGGGACAAGGGAGGTGAAATGCGTGAGTGAAACAGGTCTTGATGAAAGAATTCAGGGAGTGGAGGCTTCATGGCAAAGTGGAGAGTGTATGCCCCATGCAAAGCGGGCGACCCATACTAGATTTTTTCAGGAAAAGCTTGAACTCTGGGAATTTATGCAAATTTCACTAATTTGAAAATGCTGATAAGTAAATCATTTTAAAGTCCTTAGCTAAACCAAGTAAAATGTTTGAAGGTCAAATTCAGCTTTTAACTACAAACCTATGACTTCTACATGAGGCTTTGTGTTCTTATAAAATAATGTTCTAAAAACATAAACTTATCTATATCTTCAGTTATGGGAACAATGAATAATAACAGTGGCCAGTATTGTTCTGTCTACTTACTGTATTCCAGGGACCCAGTGTGCTTATAGTTTTATATTCATTATGCCAGTTAATGCTTACAATTTTTAGAAAGGTTATTATTGTAAAAGCTTCATTTCAGAAAGAAGAGAGGATTGGAAAGTACTTAAGGCTATTGTACTGTAAATGAGTCAAGAAACAGGGGTTGGGTTGTGGCTCAGTGGTAGAGCGCTCTCCTAGCATGTGTGAGGCCCTGGGTTTGATCCTCAGCACCACATAAAAATAAAATAAAGGTATTGTGTCCACCTACAACTAAAACAAAATATTTTTTTAAAAACACAGGTCAAAGTTCCACAGTAGATATTAGGTGTTCAGTAACAGATGATTTCCACTTAGTTTAATGAGTAACGATTCCCATTCTGAGGTTCCTGATTCCCTATCTGTAGCCAAATTGATAACTGGTCTTCTGTGACTTAGTTTAAAAGCCTAACAGAAAACTATTTCCTATCACCAGGGAAGGGAGTTTTCTAGAATCATCTTTCAAATATCAATTCATAAAAACTAATTAAGGGATCACTGTAAAAAAAAAAAAGAAGAAGAGTTGGAAAAGACAATGCAGAAATTATTAAAATGACAAACATTTTTCATCAAATCTTTATATGTTATGTAAAAGACTGTATATTCTAAAGTATATTTGAGCTTGAAAATATTTGTTTAATTAAACTATTAGTGGCAACTTATGGACCTTCAAATATTTTAGATTTAATAGATAAAAGCTATTTTTCAAAGAATGTAAGCACAAAAATATTAGGCTATAAAGACATTTGAAAAAGGAAGTGTAGGATGCCACTATTATGTGTCTTGACCAAAATCTCTTCCAATAGATACATGTACTAAGCTCATATAAAAGATCACCAAATTGAATCTTTTACTTTGCATTTTTGTCCCCAAGAATAATAATAAAAAGGGACCAAGACAGATGAGAGTAATTTTTCACATGCTAGACATCACGTCAATATATTCATAAAGAATGCTATCTTTGAAAGCTTATACATTACTAAATCTTCTCATTTTAAAACAGCTATCTTTTATGATGCAATAAAAATCAACATAGCGTGAATAACATACACCTTCATTCATCTGTCAAAACTTAGCCCTTAGGCTCTGCCAAATCCAGAAAACTTGTCAACTTTATCAACCTACCTTTATCAAAGCGTGAAAATATAATGCTCAGATATCAAGACACAGAAAACACATCTAAGGCTGCAGCTGGGTCCTGGGCTGTAACACACAACAACCACAACAACAAAAAATGTCATTAGGAGGATAAATATTCAGGATCTGAACTTAAACATTTCCGTAAGAACAGCAAGACTGTAACTTACTCCTCACTTTCACACTACAAGGAACACAAAACTCTTAATTCACCTAAAATAACTCTAAAGCTACGGGACTAATGTGAGTTAAAAAAAATTCTTGGGTTTGGTCGCCTGGACAATCAGTTAATTCACCAAACTACAAGCCACAAGAAAACCTAAGGAGATACTTTGGATTTTCACACCATCTTCCCCTCCTTTAAAGTTAGTGCCATTACAACAGCTATTTCAAGGTTTACAGCCCCATTTCCATCCTAATAACAATAACAGGTGGTTTTTAAAAAATTCTCAAAAGGGAATTTTAGCAAGGTGAAAATACAAAGTACTGGAGAAGAGAACAGGGCAGCTGGTGAGCAGGAGGAGACGAGATGGTATCCTTTTCGGGATCGCACTTCTCTGCTTTCTCTATCCTTAAAAGGAAAACTCCTTTAAGGTCGCCTTTGGTGGGGCAGGGACCCCAGCGCCAGGCTTGCGGAGTCGGGGTGACTGGCGGCGGCGCCGCGCCAGCGCGTGCCACAGGTGCCCACCGCGCGGACTAGACCTGGCTCTCCAGTTCTCCCCTCCAGTCCCGAGCAACTGCTCCCTCCTATTCTCTCCTTAGAGTCAGCTCTCCTAACCCTCCGTACCCTAAAAACGTTCTCGGCCTCTAGACAGAGTGAGCGGCTAGGCTGCCTGACACTCTCCGAGACCAGGGTGCGCCCCACACGCCCCCAGCGCCCAGGTCCAGGGCCACGTCTCTGCCGCTGCCCCGAGGGGGTCCCAGGAGCTGCCCCGACCCCTACCTGGGCACCAAGCGGGACGCTCCTTAGTCCCCTCCCTGCGAGCTGGCCGCGGGCTCTCTTCGGAGGCAGGGGGCGGGGTGGCCAGAGGGGCGGTGGCGGCGCCTGGGTGGGACAGGGCCGCCTGCCGGGGGCGGGCAGAGCAGATCCAAGTCACCTAGGCGAACCGCGCCGGGTAGGTCTCTGTCCCACCGCCCTTTCCCGGTGCCGGGGTCTATTCTTCCTCCGGCCGCGCGCGCCACCGCCTCGGGTTAACAGAGGCGAGCCCAGACCGAACCAACCCAGCCGCGGCTCCTCGCAGGGCCCGGTGCTGGACGCCTAGGAGCTTCCCCGCCCCTCCTGACTTGGCGTTGGAGCGAAGGAAGCCTGGGATCGACCCTGGAGCGCCCCCCCGGATCCCAGGATCCCCCCTGGAAAGGCCTTGTGCCTTGAGCAAAGTCTCTTCCCTGCGCTGCAAGGTGTCCAATCCCCAAGGAACTTCCCCCAAATACGTGGCAACCCTGACCACGAGGATGCAACCTCCTGGCAGTCAGGCTCCGACCCTGATAAAGAGCACTGGTTTCATTGCTGGGAGGGCAAGTGGCAGATAAGGTCGCCCCAGGCACCAGTTCACTTTAGCAGCCTGCTGGGGAAGTTAGGGCTGCGCTGAAGTCGAAGGCAGGAACTTTGGCCTTGGGGAGGGGGCCTGTTAATCGCCGGCCCTACTCTGGCCTGCTGAAATCCTATGGGTTTGCAGACTCTTGACAAACTGGGATCACCTGTGGGAGGGGGGAGCGGGGATGAGGTCCAAGCTGGTCGGATTCCTTGAAAAGCCTCAAGGGACATTTTGGGTTATGCCTTGTTCCTTTCAAAAGGTGAAGATCACAATCAAAATGTTCTTTGATTCTGTTAATAATCTGAATGGGTCTGTGGATTATATCAAAAGGAGAATTTTAAAAGAGATCAAAGAGAGGTCATCTAGTCGGAGTCTGCATCTGTCTTAAAGGTGGAAAATATATATCATATAATTTCTTTGTATATAATATATATTCATATATATCATATATAATTTCTTTACATATGATTTATCAATATAATTTCGCTATATAAATTTTATATACATCTAAAATTTCTCAATAATCCTGCATTTTCTTATTTTTCTCACATAACTACTACAGTTTTCATTTTTTTTATCATTCCTAGTTATTCCATGTTCTTTGTTACAATTGAGAATGGGTTTAGTTTTTCTATTGTGTTTTGAGTATTGTTTGTCTATATTAAAATCTCTGATTTACTGTGTGCATATGTATGTGTATGATATACATGTGATTATTTGCATGGATGTCAAAAGGTCATTCAGCACATTTACAACCCTTTCTTGTAAAATAACAAAATTGAGACAGTGACCCGTGGATTTGTAACATGGCCTAACGTATAAACAGCTTCAAAATTTCAAGTTATTTCCTTAGAAAAATATCATAACAAATATATTATTAAACACTTCTGATATTTGGTATGTATATAAGAAAACTTAAGATTAATAAGAAAATAGTCATACACACAATAGTGTCCATACACACAATGAAGCAGTGGTTTTAACATAGGCAAACAATATTCAAAATGCAAGTAGAAAGAACTAATTTGATTCACAATGAAATAACCAAGAAAGATAAAAAATGAAAAATGTAGGAGAAATGTAGGGAAAAATGAGAAGAATGCAAGAGTGTTGAGAAATTATTTATAAGATTTTACTAATTGGAAAGATATAAGTTCTTTAAGTGAGAACACAACCTTCTTCATGTGCATTACCCTATTTTATAGGCATACTATTCCTTTCTAATGAAAACATCTGTAAGGTAGATATCTTTACTAATAAGGAAAAGGAAGCACAGAATAAAATGAGTTCTCAAAGGTCATAATCTTTGTAATGTCTTTCAGATAATAAACTTAAAAAATGATCACCTCTATAAAGGCCCAGATTACAGTTTGATCCTCACAGAGTTATCAAGAATGAAATTGTGCTGCTTCAAATGGTCTAGACACCATTTACAAGTTTCCTAAGCCCAGGAAGAAGGGGCTCAGGCATTGCTCTGCTCAAAGGACCTTCTTGAGACCTTTCTCTTCCTCCTCCTTCCATACAGAATACACGTATCTTCTATACTTAACCAAACTGTTATAATCTCAATTGTTATACATTCTTTTGGTCCTTTCCCAAGGAGAAGCATTTGCCAGAATCAGTATGGTTGAATATATTAGTCACTTTTTAGGAATTCCATCTCTCCTTTGCTTATTCATCACATCATAAGCACTTAGTATTTTAGTGCTAGAACTGTTCCCTGCTTAAATTTGAAACCCATCTTTGCTATATATGAGTATAAAATGCAGATTTGCCTTCTTGATATGAGCTGGTACTCCAAGGTGGAAACTTATCAATACGAATGATATTCAAATAGTTGAGAGCAACCTCTAATCCTTTCTAAAACATCTAACTTATTGTCTGGATTCTTAACTTGTTAAAACAGAGGGCCCAGGTGTTTTCTTGATCATTGTTTCAGGCATTTTGCTCTGGTTTCTTCCTTATTGTCAGTGTCCCAGCTCTACAAACCTGTAAACATTTTACATCATGGTTCAAGTACACCAAAACTATTTCTTAATTATACCTACTTAGGCACAGGGAGTCAAGAGTTGACTTAGTTATTTGTAAAAGCGTCTACATTTAAAACCTCATTGGTGTTATCCACTTGATGTTTCCCTGTGAGTTTTGAACTTCTATCATCCTTTGCCTTTATGCTGTGTAGGAAGACGGAGCTGTATACGTTTGCTCTGTAGTTTTACACACATTTTCTGCAAAGTGTGTGGAAATGGCTTCATATAGCACTTGCAATAATGGCTTTTATGGACCTCCTGTTGTTCTTCATGTTTAAGTAATAGAATGAGTAGAAAGGAAAAAAATGCTTTATTTGTTGAAAGATGATTTTTATCGACTACTTATTTCTTACCTGGATCTAAAATTCATTTAACATCAGATACTTCCACTAAATCTCATAATTGGAAAATAACATTTCAAATAGTCACTATCAGAATAAGAATGTTTGGTATGGAATCTTGTTTGGAAATAAAACTATGACCTAAAAATTTTTGTTCTAACAGCTGTGCTTTCTAAGAAAATTTAATCAAGCCAATCAAAGATAAGTTTAAAATGTATATGTTTTAGGAACAGAGAGAAGAGACAAGAATTGAAAACATGCAGTACTATGTAAAATCTCTTTAGAAAGTAGGGGAAGGTATTTGACATCTTACCTTCCAAATATTTACAGCCAATTTAGCTATTTTAAAATTTGAAATACATTGTGAGGTTTTCTTATTTTTGTTTGTTTTAAAGCTTTCTCTGTATTGCATTCACAGTCTTCATTTATAATTATATATTTTCCTTAGTGGGTTGGAGGATGGAAGGTGTGATAGGAGCAAAGGTTGTTTAAACATCATTTATTCCAACTCCATGTCCCCTGGAGCAGGATGTCTGGAGTTAATTCACTTGGCTGGGGTCATATATCAAGTCTGTAGCCTAGCCAGGGATAGAACACTGTCCTTCTTTCTTTGTGCCCATGTCCTTTCCAGGATATTCCACTCACTGCTTGTTTAATTTTAGGATAAGTTTGGGGCTTCTGGGAACTCAGTTAGGAAGTTACCCATGGCACTTTACAGATGGATGCAAATTGTTCTTATCTTTCTTGTTAAGTTCCCCCCAACCCAATTTCCTTAGAAAACAAGGTCCAGACTCTTAGATATCCTTATGGTGATGGTATGAAATCCTATTGGTAAAATATCAGTATACAGAAAAGAATTAATAACTCATTTCTTATCTCATGTGAATCAGGAGCTTCCTGCATGCCAGGTATTGTTCTAAGTATAGTAAGAAACAGCAATCCAAGAAATGGCCCCAAATCCCTGCCCTTATAAATAATTCAGTAAACAAATAACTAAATCATATTGCATTTCAGATGTGATAAATATGGAAATAAATAGAGAGAAGGGAGGTTAAGGAGAGAAAGGAAGTCTACAGTTTTGAGTAGGATAGGAAGGAAAGGGCTAGCTAAGAGGTAACAATTAGGCCCTAACAGTTAGGGGATCAGAGGCTCAGGCTTCAGCTAGTAGCTGGAGGACATCAAGCACTAGATCCTTTGACACCTTCCATGGAGGAATCTCCCTAGTAGTATCCTGATCACCAGGGATTCCTTCCTTTCTTCACTCCTCCCAGTGAAGGTATGACTAGTGTGAATGAGTTTACTTTCTGTCCAAAAATGTCCCAAGAGCGTAGGAATCTAAAATGTGAGCATTGTAATAAATGCAAGAAGCTGGGAGCTCACTGGTAGTGATTCTGAACTTGTACAACCCAGTTAACCATCGGAATCCAACCAGTTCATCTAGATGACCCCTCCTCACCACATCCCTTTGTAATTCCCTAGGGCTGTTTGTGACATTTGCTCTAAGCTCTATTCCTACACTGCGATTCGTAGTATTTACTAGCTGAGTTCTACAAATCAAAATTTCTCTTCAATGTTTATTTTAATCACTTTTCATTCATACACACAGACACAATGTCGGGAGAGGAGAGAAATCAAATGAAACATAACTTCTCGTGGATGACTGGGAATGACTCCCCTATAAGGCTGAAGAATTCCAGAAGTCACTTGGGAATTAGCATTATAGTAGAAGTTCTTTCTTCCTGGAGTTGATAGGAAAGAAAGAAAAAAAATCTACCAACCACTGGGTTCTTCTCTGATTTAGTAGCAACCCTGTGAATATTCTTAATTGACCATGATCATGTAGAGTCACCACTCAGGAATTTTAATGGCAAATCAAGTATTGTTGATTTGGATGCTCCTGGATAGAGACACAGGTAGAGTTGAAGCAAGGTTGGGAAATAGGAGCGATTTTGGAAAGGCATGATCTGGTAACACACTGTAAAGTTCCTATTTTCTGTTCAGATACCAGCAGTTTTTTAAACCTTATGCATGACTTTTGTGTTATGAAATTAACAAAGCATTCACAAACTTGGAATGACCAGATATCAGCATAAGAGGAATTTTCTGGCCAGAGTATACCTTGGAGAGTAGATCTGAGACAGAGTAAGCTAGAGTAAAAAAAATATCCTGAAAGTGCTGAAAATTTAAGAGGGTACTTCAAAACTGTTCTTTGTGCTACAGTGCCTACTGTGTTTTCTTTATCTAGTTCCTTCTGCATCATTGACATTTCAATAGAGTTTAGTTTAGTTGGGCTTATTTCTCCCCTATGAAATAAGGTTTCATATTATGGTTGTTCAGACACACAGAAACAGTAGGATATATAGAGATATGTAGAAAAGTGTGTATTATGAGGGATTGGTGCATGAAATTTCAGAGGTTGCTAAGTTTCCAATCTGCCATCTTTAAGCTGGAGGAAAACCTGTGGTGTAGTTTCATCCAAACACAAAGGCCTGAGACACCAATGGTATAAGTTCCAGTCCGAGTCCAAAGGCCCAAGAACCAGGAGATTTGCAGTCTGGAGGCAAGAGAAGATGGATGTCCCAGCTTAAACAGAAAGATGGGATTCACCTCTCCTCCACTTTTTTGTTCTATTTGTTTCCTCAGTAGATTGGATGATGCATGATTATATTGATGGGGAAGTTCTTTTGTGTCTACGAACTTAAATATGAATCTCTTCCAGTTACACTCCCAAGGACACACCTAGAAATAGTTACACCAGCTATCTGGGCATCCCTTAGCCCAATTAAGTTAACACATAAAAACTAACCATCACAAAATTCAGCTCTTGATTTAAATATGCAGTAACAAGAAAAATTGGATTAACTCTGTATAGTTAATTTATTATCAGTTGACCTTTCATCTCTACTACTTACTAGCTATGTTACAATAGGAATATTTTTAAAACTCTATGCCTCAATTTATTCCTCCAGAAAATGGTGAATAACAAGAATATTGTTTATATCACAGAGTTATTTTGAGGATTAAGTAAAATTATCATTCTCATTAAAATTATCATTATAAGGGATCAGGACATTACATGGCATATAATTAGTATATATTGGTTATAATTATTGCTGTTATATCATATTATTATAATTATCATCATTCTTTCACAAAAGGATTTCAGGGCTCTTATTACAAAACTCATTCCCTTGTTTCCAATATACCAGTTATTTCAATCAAGAAAACCCATAGCCTTGTGGGAAGAAAGTGACCTTTATTATCATTGAGATTCATTCTGTTACTAGCTATATGAATTTTGCACAGTTCTTTTTGTAAATGTTTTTTATCTGTTCTGATTAATTATACATGACAGCAGAATGCATTTTGACACATCATACATAAATGGAGTATAACTTCTGTGCAGTTCTTTTAATTTCTCTTAACTTTAATTTTTCTCTGTTTGTACAGCAAGATAGGTGTTCCCAATCTCTTCTAGACCTGGGAATACTCAAATTCAGGGATATTATGGACACTAATTAAGATCATACATAAGGTCCTGGCATTGTGTTGACTCCACAAATGGTAATAGTTATTTTTAGTTATTATTCCTTTTCTGAAAATACTAATACTGTAATGATGTGCTTCTGCACACAGGGGCAGCCAAACCCAAGACTGATAGCAAGTGTCTCACAGCAGTTCCACTTAAAAATAGAATGTTAAATTGGGATGGTTCCAAGATAAGTGTAGTTGCTGTCTCCATGATGGCAGCCTTTGCCATGGAACTCATGGCTCCCACATTGGGATCCGAACCAAGGATGCTGAATTCATGGAGATCTCCAAAGTCAGAAATTAATGACCAGTTCTTGCCTGGATTTTTAATAGGGCATTTGCCTGACAGATATGCCTCCTCATCCTTATCTTTAGCCTTCACACCACTAATCAAAACCTTAGGCACACCAACACAAACTGGAAGTACTCCTAGGATTTCTACCACATGACCTCTCACTATAGCATACAAGGCTTCTATCCATGACTATCAGGTTATTTCTGACAAATACACAAAAAAAAATTAAAGTCTTGCATCCAAAGCAACAGAGCAAGCACAAGTTCAGCTGGTGTATGGCAAGAGCTAAGAACTCAAGTACCAAAGAGAAGACTGTCACACTGAACCAGGGGCAGCAGTGTAATGCTGGTTTCCCTTGGTTAGTTGTACAGCTTCCCCTGGCCGTATTGGAAAGCCATTTCATACTTCATTTAGAAGTTCTTTTTTTCCCCTTAAAACCACATCTGATTTGTAGCTTGCAATTCTAAAGATACTTGAGACACATTATGAAGAGCCCTAAAAATCCCTGTCAATAGGATTTGGTGTTTTCTGTGATAGTGGCTGCTTATAAGGTAAAAACCTCAGCATTGACCACTTTATATTACTTTAAATAGATATTTGGTGGTCAGGCTTCATAGTCTTTTTGAGAGGGTAGGTGAATTTTATGAAGAACTATAGTCGCTTCTTCTACCAGGACACAAAGATAATAATTAGCAATATGAATTATAGCCTTTTAATTTAGATAGTAATTAGTATTTTAATTATTGTTTTATATATTGATTGTCATCTTTCAGTATTCTAAAAGAAAAACATTCTTTTTTAAAAAAAAACTACTACAAAAGTTTCTTGAGAATGAACTTTGCCAATGATATGTAATGAAAAAAGTAAGAAGTTTCTTGCTTTAATTGTCCAGGACTAAGTATTCCATAGAAATCAAAACAAAGATATGTCTATGGCTTCTGAGAACCTAATGTTTTATGCTAACTGAATTCTTTCCTTGAATGAGGTTCTGAATTGAGTAAATGAATCCTATCTTCCTGGGGTAGATGATCAAATGTACCAAAATAAATAAATAACCAATGTAGCAATTGTCTGGCTCCTGTTCAGTGCTAACCAAGGGGCTGGTTCTCTGTCGCTGGAGAGTGTCTTGGACTCAAGTTCTACCAGAGCAGGTCAGAATACCTCTACTTGGGCATGGTCTGGGCCACACGTATCACATTTCTCAGACAGAATTCATCAAAATCAAAAGGCAGGCTGGAAACCCCCAAACAGCCCCAGATTTCAAACCTGATTTGAAGTTCTCAAGAGGAATCATTTGGCCAGTTGTAGGTGAATCACAGAACACATAACAGCAACCATTCTTAGGTAACAAATGCATACGTTTTCTTGTTTGCTGGTCAAGCTCTTTGCTGCTCAGAGATTTTCATGACTACTGCACTTTGGGGGCTGAAAGAGTAGGAGGAAGAAAAGAAGGAAAGAAAGAGAAAATGAAAAATCAACAGAGAAAACAAATTTTGCATATTCCACTCCAAAGGAAGTGTCTTTCAACACCATGGGAAGGGTGTGGAAAGCTTGTACAAGTGTCACTTAATGGCCATGAAATAGAGTTTTTAGGGTAAACAAGGATCAGGGTGAACTTCTCCAGATTAGCAGTATAATTAGCCCTCTCTATGATCATAATAGTTAATTAATAGGCCAAGAAGTCAGAACATGCATATCTATAGAATAATATCATTCCCTTTGATTTAAGCAAATACCAACAAAAATCCCAAGACACATTCATTTGAGGGTTCATGAGAATGAAGTGAAGATAAAGCATTGACTTCTGCATTATGATGAATTTCTGATTTTAAAATTTTGTGAAATTCTTTGCTGTGTAATTAATTCATTGAATGCTGAGAGGCATCAAGTGATGGGGTGATGCAGGTTGTCTTGGTAGTGTTAAATTATACATTAACTAAAGCTAAGGTAAACTAACCCCACAGAGTTCGTTAAAATATTTACATTGTTAATTAGTCTAATGGGGCAGTAGATTCTGCACGAGATAGCTTTGAAAAGCAGGGAACCAGCCAGGCCAATTTATATATGAAGAACAACATACACTTTGGTAGAGAAGTTAGAAAATCTTTTCAGAGTCACATTTTTTTTTTTCCAACCCAAGGCAATTAAGAATGGAGTTTTTACACTCTTGAGCTTTTGGTATATGGTGCTTAAAATTATATGCAAAGATATGTTTCAAGCAGAGCAAATCAGCAGATAATTTTAGGGCCTCACTGTAAGGGCTTTCCCCATTGTTAGTTCAGGCAGAGCCCAAATTTAGAGGGGGGATAGATTTGAGGGGTCGGTGTTGAGAACCATAACTTCTTGTAGCACCAACAAGAAGTTGATGTCAAAATCTATATCTATGTTCTACAAAGTTGGAAAAAGAAAAACTCACCCTCAAGAAAAGTAATCGGACCACCCTATTCCGTTTCATATATAGCTGTCCTTCCAATCTATTCTGATTAGGAAAATCAAATCGAAATAGATCAGAAATAGCAATTGCTATTTCAATGAGTTTACTTGTGGATACATTATTTAATTTAATGTTCATGAGAACCCTACTAGATGGAAATTTGCACTTTTATTTAACAAGGGGGTAAGCCAAGTTTAAGATGAGTAACTAATTTAAAGCAGTACCATTTATCAATGTAAGCAGTAATTTATACGCAGTACACTACTAAGGAATGTGTGGAATACTGACCTTATTATGAAAGTTACCTAAAGTAATACATTATAAATGCCTTACTTTGTTTTTTAAATGTACAATTGTTCAGATAAGAAATGGAAGATGCTGACAGAGCAGATTGGTTGATTGCCTTTAAAAACTTGTGGGAAAATACCTATAACTTAAATAAATCATCTTAATAATTTTTAAGTTCATTCTTCAGGGTTACTAAGTCAATCAAATCATTGTTCCACCAATGTCAACCTCCATCCAGAGAACTCTTTTCTTCTTGCAAAACTAAAATTCTGTACTCATTAGAAAGTCACTCTCATTCTCTTGTTCAGCCCCTGGCAACCATTTTTTATTTTCTGTGTCTATGAATTTGATCACTGTGGGTACCTCATATAAGTAGAATCATACTAGATTTGTTCTTTTGTGACTGGCTTATTTCACTTAGCACAATGTCCTCAAGATCCATCCCTGTCATAGCCTATGTTAGACTTCCTTCCTCTTTAAAGTTGAGTAACATTTCATTGTATGTATGCATCCAAAGGCAGAAGCAAGCTCTGCATTTTGTTGATGCATTCACCCATCCACAGACATCTGGGTGGCTTCCACATTTTGGTTATTGTGAATAATGCTGCTAAGAATCCAGATGTACCAGTATGTCTTCTAGTCCCTATACTATTTTCATAGCACTGAATTATTTTACATTCCCAGAAAAAGTTCACAAGGATTCCAATTTCTCCACATTCTCATCAACATGTTAAATTTTTTAAATTTGTTTTAATTAGCTATACATGACAGTAAAATGCACTATGATACATCACATATAATGGAGTATAATTTCTCGTTCTGGTTATACATGATGTAGAATACCACCGGTCATATAGCTATATATGTATGTGGGGAAATAACGTCTGATTCATTCTACTATTATTCCTACTCCTTCCATTCACTCTCCTCTACCTAATCTAAAGTAACTCTATTCTTCCCTAGCCCCCTGTGAATTAGCATCCACATTTCAGAGAAAACATTCAGCTTTTGTTTTTTGGGGATTGGCTTATTTCGCTTAGCATGATATTTTCCAGCTCCATTCATTTACCAGCAAATGCCATAATTTTATTCTTCTTTAAGGCTGAGTAATATTCCATTGTGTATATATACCACAGTTTCTTTATCCATTCATCTGTTAAAGGGCACCTAGGTTGGTTCCATAGTTTAGCTATTGTGAATTGAGCTGCTATAAACATTGATATGACTGTATCACAGTAATAAGTTAATTTTAAGTCCTCTGGGTATAAACCAAGAAGTAGGATGGCTGGGTCAAATGGTGGTTCCATTCCAAGTTTTCTGAGGAATCTCAGTACTACTTTCCATAGTGGTTGCACCAATTTTCAGTCCCACCATCAATGTATAAGTGTACTTTTTCACCCACATCCTCACCAACATTTATTGTTGTTTGTATTCTTGATAATTGTCATTCTGACATACTAGACAAAGGCACCAAAAACATTCAGTGGAGAAAAGATGGCCTATTCAACAAATGGTGCTGGGAAAATAGGAAACCCACATGTAACAAAATGAAATTAAACCCTTAACTCTCACCCTGCACAAAACTCAACTCAAAGTGGATCAATGACTTAGGCACTAGACCAGAGACCCTGCACCTAATAGAAGAAAAAGTAGGCCCAAATCTCCATCATGTCGACTTAGGACCTGACATTCTTAACAAGACCCCCATAGTGCAAGAAGTTAAATCAAGAATCAACAAACGGGATGAAATTCAAACTAAAAAGCTTTTTCTCAGCAAAAGAAACAATCAATTACACGAAGAGAGAGTCTACATAATGGGAGAAAATCTTTACCACCTGCATTTCAGATCACCTATTATT
>JAJEJO010000608.1:325082-346711 GCA_020662805.1 Glaucomys volans | reverse complement strand
AGGTTGAAGGCCTTTTAATACACAGGCTTTCTTCTGCATAGAGACATAGGAAACTCTGTAGATATTCCAAAATATTCCCATGTCCTTATCACCAAATCTGAAATTCCCTCTAACACATGAGTCATTCAAAGCCCTCAATAAAATGCATATTAATTACTAGTAATTAATAGCATGTGTGCAATTCTTGTCACATGCTTAATCCTCACAACATCTCCATTAAGTCAGAATTATTATCCCCATGTTACACATGAGGGATCTGGAAATTGGATTATTTAAGAATTATACTATTCAAATTCAAGTCTTCAGGCTCCAAATGCTGGATTGTCCCATAGGAACCAGTGGCAGTTGGGAAAAATATTAGAAGAGGAAGCTTTTTTCACTTGTTAAAAATTATTGATTAGGGTAGAGCAGACACTGAGAGAATACAGGACATGCCACTGCTAAGTTCTGATGGTAGTGTTGGGAGGAAAAGAGGTTGAAACGTGAATGCCAGCAATAAAGCTAAATTTAAGTGACGAATCCTTGGATCTGGACGTCTGGAAGATTTCAAAAGAGAAGAAATAGCAATGGAGGACAATTAGACACAAATATGATCCAGGTCATTATTTTGCTGATAGTGTCCTTTGCCTTCTTGGGAATTTGCTACTCACACATCTGGATACACTGGGTGCTACAATTTGTATCTGAAATGTCCCCCCATAGGCCCATGTGGTAAAGCTTTAGTTCCCCACCCACAAGGGAATCTAAAGGAGGTGTGACCTACTTGGAAGAAGTTAGGTCACTGGGGTGAGCCCTTAAAGAGGATACTGGGGTTCCAGCACCTCCTCTCTCTCTCTCTCTCTCTCTCTCTCTCTCTCTCTCTCTCTCTCTCTCCCTCTCTCTCCCCGCCCCATCTCTTTTGCTTCCTGGATGCCATAAGATGAGTACCTCTGTTTCACCAAACCCTCCATATTCTGACTCTCCACTGGCCCCAAACCATGAAACCTCCAAAACAAGGATCCAAAAGAATCCTTCTTATTTTTTAAAGTTGATTTATATCAGGTATTTGTTACTGATGTAAACACTGGGTAAGACTATTTCTTTCCCTCTCAATTTTACACCTGAAAAATGGAGATCACTATCTTCTTTCCAAGAGAAATCTATAACATTTTCTAAGCTTTGCAAACAAAAATGCTTCCTATATTTTATTGCTTGATCTAACTCTGAAAAATGACAACTTTTAAATAAATATGAACAACCACTTAGTAACCCTCCAATTTGGTTAATTAAATAATTTGGAAGGAAATAGTAGTACATCAAATGCAGAAGTAAAACTTAAGAAAGAGCATAGAAATAATCAAAAATATTTCATTCATAGTACCTATCCATTTCAAAGCATTTCTTAGTTGACAGGGAAGGAGTTAAGGAGGCACCATCTCAAAACATGCCAAATGATATATTATTTCAAATTGAAATCACTTGAGGAATTGTAACTTCAGAAAGGGCAATTGGGCTCTTTTCCTACATGCAGCAAGTCATAAAGATTCTTTTAAAAGGTGTGTCTTTCCCATATCAAAGCTTAAAAATAAATTTGATTACCAAAGACTGGTCATTAGGGCTGAAATTAACTTGAACAAGCAAACTTGTTAAAGTAACCCTTATCTTCCCCTAGTTTTTATTTTTTTAATTGCTGTTCTTTTTATATATACATGACAGTAGAGTGTGTTTTTAATACCCTGTGTTAGTCTATTTTCCATTACTATGAACAAAATACCTGACAAGAGCAACTTAGAGGAGGAAAAGTTCATTTGGGGCTCACAGTTTCAGAAAATAAGTCTATGATTGGCCACTGCCATGGTTCTGGACCTGAGTGAGGCAGAATATCATGGCAGAAGGGTGTGGAGGAGGAAAGCTGCTCATTTCATGGTAGTCAGGAAGCAAAGAGAAAGGTATAAGGGACAAAATATAAACCTTAATGACCTATGTCCTCCAGCCACATCCTATCTGCCTATAGACATCACCTAATTAGTACATTTAAATCATTTTTCCATCACATGAATTAATGCATTGATTAGGTTACAGATCTCATAATCATTTCACCTCTGAGCATTGCTACATTGTCTCCTGCGCTTTTGGGTGACACCTCATTTTTAAACCATAAGAGCTAAGAACTCCTGATCTTGTGCTCTTTTCTAGAAGTGGCCAGAGCTTCTTCAAACACTAGCTGATGAATTTTTAGAAGGTGTTTTGTCCTAAGGAGTAGGCTTTGATCACGGAAATGGCTGTCCTTAACCCAAACCACAGGCCACACAGAGACAGAACAAATCTAGCGGCAAGAGTGAGGCTGACTCACAGGATGTGGGCAGCCAAGCACTGCCCTTCTCATCCAGTCACAGTCACCTTGCTCTCGTGATTGATCTGTAATCCCCAGGTTTCCTCTTGTGTGAATTAGGAAAATATTACAGTGAGAAAATTTGTGGCCTCCCTGTAGGGTGAACTACAAACACACAAAATAGCAAATATAAAGTTCAAGTAAGACTGCTCAGTTGAATCTCTTGCATTACTGTATCCATACATCTGTGCAGAGAGTATGGGAGATCTGGGCCATCCAATAGAAGTCAAAATGATCTCTCACGTATTTTGACATTAAGAAGGAGTAAATGTTTGTCTGGGGAGTGGCATATTATTTCCTTCATGTCTATGATCACCAACTTCTTTCCTAATTCTCAAATACTTTGCACATTCAACATCTAATTAAATCTTTCAGGAAGTGAAACTAAGAAACCACCCCATTTGACATTTTGATCCAGGACATTGAAGCCAGAATTATAGGTGATTGGTTGAATCAAGGAAATGGAGGCCAATTTGGATCCTGGAAGTTGGAGACCGCCCCTGGGAGATTGGAATGTCAGTGTCTCCAGAGGCTTTGTCACCAAGTTTACCTGCCTATACTACCCAACAAAAGGCTGCAGGCAGGGAATTGCTAATTAATGTCCCCTAGGCTGCTACCTACCTGAATCACTCCATTTGGCCCTTCCCCTTGCCCAACTGCTTCTCCCCTTTTTGCCATCTCACCAGCATCTCCTGGGCCTAGTCACACATGCAGGAAGGAGAGAGATAAGTGGGGAGAGAGCAGGAGAACAAAAGAGAGTTTAGTTTATAAAAAGGGCAGGGTGCTCTCACTTCTTGAGATACCAGAATACCAGCCATGGCGCCCTTCTCCTCCTGGGAGAAGCCTGTGTTACTACCTTTAAATAAAGGCTGCTTCATTTGCATGCCTTGGCGTGCTTCTCTGGTCAAACTTCATCATTTGAGGAAGCAGAACACGTCACCAATAACCGGCGGTATCAACATCACAGCCCCGCTTTTCAAAACCACCGTTGTGCCAGCAGCTGCCTGACTCCAGGGTGCTTGATGCCACTACTCACAGTGAACAAGAGTCTGAGAAAGGCAACGTGAATCTGATCTGGAGGCAGACATTTTCCATTAGCAACTCACCCTGCACAACCTTCAAAGGCTCACTTCTTTTTTTTTTTTCATAATTTTTATTCATATTTTTCTTTAAAATGTTTTGCCCTCTTATTAGTATCATGATTGTTTTCCATGAGCAAGCATGTATCTATTTTCCTCTATTAATATTACCAATATATGTTCAGCACTGTGTGAAGGTCTATGAGGAATAGAAAAGAAATAGATGAGATTCCTACCTTCAACTGCTTAATATCTGTCAAATTCAACAGCATAATGGAACAATGTAATAGCTGCCTTTTATTGTGATTTATAGATATGTGTTTTCTTAAACATTTTCTTATCTTTTTCCTTCTAACTATCCTGTGGAGAGGTTCCTGGTGGAATGAGGGCTCAAATGCATTGGATTCTAAATCCTTTAGTCTTTTTGGTACAGCATTCATTGTTTAAAAACAATTGATAGAATCTCAAGACCCAGCTTCTCCTTTGGATTTAACACTCACTGGCTTGGACATGACACAACAATCTAGTTTCTTTATCTATAAAACAAGAACAGTGAGCCCAACCCTAACTTTTGTTTTGCAGGAGATTTTTGAAAACTCAATAAAATGGCATTTATGAAACTTATCTCTAAGTCACAATATAAATGTGAAACATTATTATAGACCATAATGTTCTTGCTCTATACAGGGGGGAAACTGAAGATTTTTCTTTTTAGAACCAGTATTAAAATAAAAACTTGAAGGATCTTCCAGTTTGTGGATCCCCTCCCATTTTTTTAATAAAGTCTTTTATAAAGACTATTATTTTGTGGGCTCTTATTTGTATATCTTAAGAAATCCTGTATACTACAGTTGAAAAGATATTCTACATGTTCTAAAAGTTTTATAATTTTATAGTTGAAAGGAATTGATCATTATGTATGATCTGGGGAAGGCAACCAGTTTCATTTTCATATTGATGAAAAATTGCCTAGGTTAACTTTTGTAAATCGTCCATCCTTTTCTCACTGGTATAAAATGTCACAAATAAAGTTTGTAAATGTATAGGTTTATTTCTGGGCTTACTATTCTGTTCCGTTAGTTTATTCTTTGGCCATGTGCCCATGCAATATCTACTTGGGCATAAATCCTGGCTGTCCTGTTCACTATTTGCCTGGCCTTGGCTACTCAGCCTCAGTCATTGCTTAATAACGGTGCCCACTGCACCTACAGCTGTCGCTGAGTTGATCCCCATTGCTGACCTTAAGGTTTTAGGTCTTCCTTATCTTTCTTATTTTCTAACTAACTCCCATGCCTCCCTTGAGCTCACAGTGCTGCCTCTCTTGACCCTGGGGCATGGAAGAATTCTTGGGGGTTGTCAAGTAGTCATGGTTCTTCCTAGATTCCATCTATTCAGGATAGAAGGGTACAGGTCCATCTGAGTTCCCAAACCTACGTGGGATTTCTGCTATCCACCCTTGTCCAGTCAGGTTCCTCACTTTCTCTGTGAGAAAGACCACCAAACACTTTAATGCCTTAATGAGGAAATATCACCAGATAAAAGAAATTATAGAAGTGAATAATTTTTAAATATAATTACAAGCATATTATTCTGCTATAAAATTAATACCATGTTTAGAAACTTTTAAATTGTCAAAACTATTATTCTACCATATCAGTCTACATTTACATACAAATAGCCAGAGTGATTAATTTTCTAACTACTCTGAAGAAATAGGAATATTTATGTCTTAGTTCTGCAATTTTTTAAGAACCAAGTTTCCAGAATATTTTATAAGGCCCTGTCCCACATGTTAGCTTACCAAATGGTAACTTGAACTTTGAAATGAGAGATACTTTGTTAACTATCAGCAAAAAGGTTTTCATCTGAAAATACAAGTCCTCATTAATTATTGTCTAAATTTTTCATTGATGTAGACAGTTTATAATTAGGCTATGCTTATAGAGCACTTAGATTTTCTTTCAGGTGGATAGTGTAACAATCTGATCTACAATAATTGCTGAGAAGTTCTTTTCAATCAAGACTTATTAAATTGTACATAATAAAAGATATGCCCTATAGGAAAGAAATTGGAACAAATTGGACATAACTTGCCTGTGTTCATATGTGAATACATGACCAGTGTTAACTCCACATCACGTTCAGCCACAAGAATGGGATCCTAATTAGAATAAGTTATACTCTCATGTGTGTATAATATGTCAAAATACATTCTACTGTCATGTACATCTAAAAAGAACAAATAAAAAAATCAATTTAAAAAGAACTATTGTGCCCCCCCCACCACTAGAAAAAAAGGTATGTCCTGAGAAGGAGATAGGTCCATCCATTCCTTCTTCACATCTTTACGTAGAAACTATCTTCTGTGTTTTTCCCCAATGACCTTGCAATCTTTTTGTTCTGAGATATTACAGATTTTCATTTATGCCCTCCTATAGAGAATTCTGTGAAATTATTGATGTTTTTTGGTCTCACATTGATTTTACACAGCAGACCCTTTCTTTGCCAACTGCAATTATACAATAATTTTTAATGCCTAAAACCTGACAAATTATTTCTTTCCGTGATCTCAAATATTTAAGAAGAATCCATTTACCTATGGCACAAGTCTTAACCATGGTCAGAAGAAATCCCCCATGGGCAATAGATTTTTTTTTCCCCTCAGGAGCATGTTTGAATCTTAATAATAAAGATGTTGCTGGTTGACCATAATAATAATTTACATGTCCATGTTCATGGGCACCTGTGTACACAGGTTCAGGCCGTAAGTTGTCTCTCATTTTCAGAGCAATGGTTCTGATAACAGTTCTGTTTTTGCCTTTGCTATGTTATTTGGGTCTGCCTGATACACCTGCCTCTAGTTCCCAGAGGCCCTTTCCCCTCCTTCTCTGGCCAGAGTCAGGTTTTCCTCTCCTTTCTCTGGGTTTTAAATGTCAATGATGCTACAGAAAAGCTGTTTCCCAGTTGGGGCTGGCCTAAGGCAGGGCTGGGAGAGAGGAGAGGAGAAAAACAAGGGAAAACCCTCAAGGAGTCCTTCCATACCTACTGGCATGCAGGGGCCTCTCTCTTCCAGTCCTGTGGCTAGATTGAGGGGGCTTCTCCTTGAGTTTTTGTGGCATGTTTCTGCCATTTGCCATCATCTCAGATCACATTTGGAATCCAGTCCATCTTGGCTGACACTGGATGTTCAGGATCTTTAAAAACACAACTGGAGGTTGACCAAAGGATGAAGCACCCCAGCCCAGCTGCTCCAGCAAGGGGACTTCTTCTCAATGCTAATTACATTAAAATTAGGAAAAAAAAAAAAAAGAAGAAGAAGAAAAAAGAAAAAGAAAACAATGTGAAAAGGAAGTAAAAAGTCACTGGAGGCAGACCTCTGTACAATCTGCTCAGTTCCATCTTAGAGGAAGCTCTGAGGAGGAATTGCAGACAGATTTGTGATATTCGTGAAGACTGAGGTCATGGGGAAAAGAATTTGCGGGAGTTTCTAGGAATGCTGGAGGGTTGCCTCTTTCATTGGCCTTTGAATTGAGTCAGAACAGGTGTCAAATCAGGTTCATGCAGATCCATACCCTGCTCTACTTGTTAGCACTGGTGGTTGAAGGAACGCTGAATGGGACATGTGGAAATCCACCTGGTATGCCCTGGGTTAGTTTGCCTTGGTTACTAGTGCCAGGCAATCCGCTGCTTCTATCTGCTTTTTGTCCCCAGTGTTGAGCCAGCTACAGAGAGGATTACAGTTAGGACTTGGTAGCACTTATACACTAAGACTGGTTGTCTATAAAATGTTATTTTTATAGTTTTATTTTTATATTTCAAGATAAAATCTCAATCACCATTTAATCAGCTAATAGTTTTAGCCAATAGTAAATATCATTTCTCATCAAGTTTTGGCCCCAATTTGAAGTGAGTTAAACCTGAAAGTCTTTTTTGAATACCAAGTCACTCTGAATTAGGGCCTTCCATAATTACTATGTAGCAAGTACAATCCTAGGTATTTTGCATGAATTATCTCTTTTACTTCTCAACAATGTTTAAAACTCTGATAGATTATGCAATTTGCAAACAGCTGAGCTGGGAATCAAACACAAAATAACTTGTTTAATCAAGGCCTCCTCCCAATGAAAACCTTCGGCAAAAGAACATTGATATCTTGTATTCTACATGCCTTCCACAACCTCAGGTGTTTACATTTACATCTTACTATAGCTTTAGTTTTAATCATAAGAAGCTAAGCAATCTGTTTGTGGAAACATACCTCCGTTGTTTGGAACGTTTTGAAACTGCCATACTGCCCAACTTAAATTTCTTTGGCACCCAGGAGGATTTGCTTGTACAAAGCCTCTAATACCAGTCTCTCTTTTCTATCAAGGGCCAGCCATAGCCTTTGATCTCTAGCTACTACCTGGACATCTGTCTTGTATTTGAACTGGACATCTAACTCAGAGCCTGGCTTACAGTCTTCTGGGAAATAGAAAATGGAAGTCACCTTTCACATTGTGGCCAGCCCCTCTGCTGGGAAAAATCTCATGGGCAGCATGACAACAGGGAGCCCTCTTTGCAAAAGAGTCAGCCATAGCAGAACAGATGGCAATGGAAAGATGTGGCAATTGGAAATGATGTGATTCTTGCTCCATATAAAAAGCAGAGGAGATTATATGGGTAAGGATATGGAAAATAATTCAATCTAAATGGATAATCAACATAGGCTCCTGAAAATTCAATGTACTTGCACAACTTTTCTTTGAGTCAACTTTTAGTGCGTGTAAATTGCATACACACATACACACACATACGCACACGCACACGCACAGACAGTGATTTCTTCTTAAAGTGCCCTAGCAACAAGAATCGCAAACATGAAAAGGAGAATTAAAATGAGAAATATGAACTTAGCAGAATAAAAGCAGAGTTAGGAATATAGACAATTCAACTGAATGAGATAGGATTTTTTTCCTGTTGGTTATATTGTTTTGAGTTACCAGTTTGTTATTTACACACATGTAAAGACCTTTTCATAGTATCACTTGGGTACAAATTTTCACATCACAAAGTGGGTGTTCTTCAGGGCACATAAAGGAGACACTTCTCCTAGTACTTTGTCAGGTTTGGTGGCTCTATGTCCTTCAGTTGTACCTTTGGGCCTCCTGTCTAACTTTGATTAGTATTCATGATTAGTGTACTGCAGAAAAAATAGACCCCAAAGAAACACAGATTGTCACTACCTCTACCAGATCACAAGTCCATCTCAGTGGGAGGAAGACACAATGAAAAGTGAAGGGATGTCGCTTTACATCGATAAAATGATGAACTCTTTTCTGCCTGTTCTCTTATTTTCCACTATTCCTATCTTTAGGAAAACTCAGTTTACATATCCTTTTCTATACAGAAAAAAGAATGTCAAGAACTGAACAAACAAAACCCCCACTATGCCTAAACTCTAACCTCTTGTTTTAATAACAGCAGCACTTTAGACTGACATGCAAGTAAAAAATAGAAATAAAGTATTGTTTATTGCAAGGAAGATTTTATTGCAAGTCGTTTCTGGCCAGCAGATGATCCAAAGTAATGTATTTGGAGGATTTGGTGAAGACATTTCTTGAATAACTCTATATGAGATTATTCTCTTTTCAATCCCCCAAAAAAAGTTATGAATTTTTATTTAACCAATTTCCACCTGAGATAAGACATAAAAACATTCAGAAGTGTTCACCTTTTATTCGGGCTCTTGGCAGGTGAGACTGGTGTCACCATCAAAGCTTTCAAACTCCTCCAACTTCAAGGTATATGGAGTGAATGCAAGAGCCCATCTGAATAGAGAAACCCAGATTTTCCAAGGCAGACTCAGCTGACAGGCATCTCCAAGCACACAACATTTAAGTGACAGAACTGGGATGTATCATGGCCACTCTTTGGTAGAGTAACACAATGATATCATCTGTGATAATAATAAGGCAGAAGTTGGATATCCTAAATCAGAACTGACAAGAGGAATAAAAACAACACAGAATATCTAAAGGAAGCCAAAGCTAGTGTTTCCAGCTTCTCCCTGAAGGCATACTGCATTTTCTTTACTTTCTATTTGTGGCTCATTCTCTATGCACATATGGGAAGGAGGCTACGGGTAAGGGGCTGAGGCAGGAAGCCCCTGGCTTCTCCTCAAGCTGCTCTTCAGTTCTCTGAGCTGATGTGGAGAATTGGCAGGAGAGCCTACAGAATATTCTCTGCATGAGGAACTGAGGAGTGTACTAGGAGAGAGCTTTCCCCAAGGGGAAGAAGGAGTCGTGATGAGCCTGACCCAGAAACAAAGCCTTAGTCATCGGAACAGAGTACAGAGCAGAGCTTGTCACTCAAATATGTCCCTGGATCTTGACTGAATCCAAGGACAGGAGAGGAAACTGTAAGGGAAGCAAATAAATAGCTGTCACAGCAGGAGCTCAGGGCTTTCAATGGGTAGCACAGGTTTCAAGCTGTCCACTGTGTTCATGGAAGGACAACCAGATGCCCATTCTGCCACAGATTATGATGCAATCCTGGATGCTCAGGGGGTCTTCAGCATCTCTGGTGGTCCAGGTATGGGACAGCAGCAGCAAGGTGGTGACAGGAAACTTTAGAAATGATTTGGTTATCAGAGGTCCTGGGGAAGACAGTACAGAGGCTCTACATGTCACTTGAAGTGTTCCTGGGGCAACATAAACTGTCACAGTGATTTCTCTCCTGGAAAAAAAATTTGTATATTCATTTAAATATATAAGCATATTTAACTTTCTTATTTAAATATGTGCCTATTTAAATAGTTTATTTCCCTTAACTAAATATTTTAATACATTTTAGTCAAGTGCTTTGTATCTATATAAATAGGTGGTCCGGTGGGATCTGTTTTCTAGATTTTATTTCTAGGTGGGGAATTAGAACAAAATTGACTAGATTAATCCCCAGTGAGTAAGTAACTCAGGTCCTCCATGCTAATGAGGCCAGAGGACAAAGAGACAGTCAATGTAGGTAATGATTGGGACCCATCAGAAAGATGGGGGCTGATTCAAAAGGAAAGAAAATAAAATGGTAATATCTCCAAAGCCTTTCCCCCTCCTCCTCCAACCTGTTGCCAAGGCTACCTACCTCCAGGGAATTGCTCCTCCCTGCAGGGAGTTGTAGGAGTTGTTAATGAAGTACCTCCTGGGTGGCTCCTTTCCTGCCAGTTTGGGCAGGCTTGGAGAGGCACCCCTGAAAGGCTCCTTCTTCACCTTTTGGCCCACCTTATGGTCACTAATCAAATATGCAGGATCGGGGGAGGAGAGGGCATGAGAACAAAGGAAATCTAAAAAGTATAAAAGGGACAGGACACCCCACTTCCTCCATCCCAGTTCTGGGTGTCTTTGCAGAGATGTCTATGTCTGTTCTATTCTTTAAATAAAACTTGCTTTCTACGCTTGCCTCAGCATTTCTTGGGTGTTCAATCTTCACATCTAGGGAAATGGTAATGGATATGGAGAATTAAAAATCCCCAAGATAATGAGGCCTGAGTAAAAATGAAGGCCTTGCACAGACAGCCTTCATCTCTCAGGACAAATGTTTTCCAGGTGCCAGCTGCAGATAGGGAGGAGGTGTTTTATCACCCTTAAAAATAATAGTCTCTGGGAGGTATGTTAAGCTCTTCCAAAGTAAATCCTCTTTAGACACTTCCCACTTGACCAAAAAAGCTCAAATTCCTGAGTGCCTAAGGAAACTGATGCGTTCACTAGACCACTCACTTCCTCAAAATAATCTATATAAACTCAGTCCCTTTCTTTGTTCAGTGTTCATTTTCCACCAGGAGAGTGGGTCCCTGGGCACCATTTATCCCTCTGAATAAAGAGTAGAGATGACATGTGAGATTTTTTGTGCTAACAAACGGAACTCGGCCCTGATTGATTCTCATCGCCAGTATCACTAACACGCAGCTTTGAGGTATCCAGTCCATCTACTCTTTCATGGAGGGCTTGGTTATGAAATAGCTTGGAGATAGCTTCCTGGAGGCTTGGGGCTCAGGGTACAGGATAAAGAATCAGCCTAACAAAGCCATAAAAACAAAATAAGGCATGCATAGGAGTGCAAGGTCGGGTCTGGAGCTCTAAAACCAAAGGATCAATTCAAGGTACCCACACTGAGCCGAAAAATAGATGAGAATCAAAGACAGGATAGAGAAACCAGGCAAGAAGTGAAGAATTCACAACCTAGAGACATTCTGGGGCTTTCCTGTAGGTGCCTCTGCCTCATCTTCTTAGTTGTGATCAGGCATTTGAAGAACATGAAACAAACCCTGCAGATTTTAACAACAGAAATGGTTTTAACAACAGATATGTATTTTCTCACAGTTCTGGAGCTGGCAATCCAAGATCGTGTTGTTGGGAAGGTTAGTTTCTTCTGAGCCTCTCTCCTTGGCTTGTGGAGGACTGTCTTTTCCTTGTGTCTTCACATGAGTTTCCTTTGTGTGTGTCCATCACCTAATCTCCTCTTCTTGTAGAGACACCAGTTAAGGGCTCCTTAAATGACTTCATTTCAACTTAACCACCTCTTTAAAGACCCTGTTTCTAAATACAGTCCAATACAAAAACAGAGTTATATGAATATATGAATTTGGTGAGTGAAGAGCATATAATTCAGCTCATAATTCATGTTTTAAAAATGATTACATCCCAGTATATACTGATTGTTAGCACAAAAGGATCAGGCCAGACGCAAACTTCACAGATCAGCAAAAGCCTTTATTTAGGAATGGAGTCATGCCTCTGATGGACCCACTTTCCTGGTGGAAAATGAGCCACCAGCCAAAGGGGGAGTCTATGCTTATATAGGATACACTGACAGAACATGACAATTTGGGAGGACTTAATTAATGACAGAATGTGTCACTTAGGAATTTGATATTTATTTTCACTGCCCAATGGAGGATCTGGGGTCAGCAGTCAGCATCTGGAAAGAGGTCAATTTTGGAAGAGGTCAATGCTTAGGTTTCTTTCCAGAGACTGTCATTCTAGGCTTGATGGACATCTCCTCCTCAGGGCTTGTTTTATATTGGGAGAGGATCAATGTTATCAGTGTATGGCTTTCTTTTTCACTCCCTCTTCCCAGGCCTCATGATTTTGGGGTTCGTCATTTTCCATATCCATCACTGATAGTTAGACTCTTGTGAATTAATTAGTAAGGAAGTGGTCCCTTTCACATTTCTTTCACATAATCTTTCTTTGGAAAGACACCATGAACTGGGGAAAGGAGTAGGCTGGTAGTTTAGGCTTGGGGAATGGAAAAATAGGAGTCTGTGCCATTACCATTTCCAAAACTGCCATCAGAAGCTGCCTATTGTAGGGAGAGTGCTGTCCAGGGTATTGTGTTTATTATCTTTTCCCTGGAGGAATTCCTTCAAATCAAGAAAAAGGACAGTAGTGGGAAAAATAGAGTAATAGTCATCAAATAAGTTTGGTTATTATCTTAAGGAGACCCTCTCCCCAACTTGACATTGAGATTTGAGTCTAGGAAGTTTCCTGGGGATGTTCTCAGGATCAGTAACTGTGGGGTGGTAAGGAACGTGGGACTGGGCAGAGGGAGGAGCTGAACTTAGTGCAATCAATGTAATTCCAATGAAGGCCTTGGTTTTCCACAAGCTCTGGAGCTGGAAGGCCTCCTCAGAGTTGTCCAACCCCGCCCCAAGAAGCAGAAGGCCTGGATCAACCTCATCCACACGTGCCCAGGTCCAGTGACTGCATGAGGACCATCCCCTGGAATGAGATATGACCTTGAGTGAGGCACCTCTCTTCAACAACATCATAACTGCTGGGGAATGAGGGCCTCAGACCCAAAGGGGTGGTGGATGGTTAGGGTTTGTCCAAGTGACAAAGCACACTATTCATGGCAGTCACCTTTATATATTGGTCAAATCATCCCCCAATCAGTGGGGGCCCCATGAGAAGTTGAAAAGTCCTAAGATGACAAATGCCCACTTGAAAAGAAATTAATCTTTGCCCTTGATCAAAGGGGGATGAATCCTAAGAAACATGTGATTACAACATTAGTTTCAAACCAGTCTATCCTCCAAAGTTGGAAAGAGATTTTTTAAAAAATGACTCATGATTCAATGGCCCTGAAAGTACCCATTAACGGCGAAGAACAGCATTCCTGAATTTACATTTACCTCTTTGACATGACCTCTTTCTAGATAACTGAGAATTCTTAGAGTGGGTTCACATAAAGTCATGTATTTCTGACCTTTTAAGTATGCCTATAAATGTATGAAAAATATGTTATCTCACTTATCTTTCTCCCTAACCTTTCAATAAAGAATGAAAATAAATTATTATACCTTGATGAGAGTTTAACCATGGAATTTGACAATATTAAATTACTCAAATATCTACTGAACATCTCTGAAAAATATGACTATGATCTCAGCCTTCTAGTAATTACAAACTTGGGAAGAAGCAGGTGAAAAAAAAAGTAAAAGCTTAGATAAAATGATTAGAAGTAATTTTATATGTTGTCAAGGGGTCAGAGTGTTGACTTAGAAAATAACTGAGGTGAGGAGTGGGCTGCTGTAGTTGGAGTACTGGGAGGGGGCCTTTGAGGAGGTGACCTTGAAGTTGTGGCGTGAAGGTCAAGGAGGAACCAGAGAGTCACACAGAAAGGAAATGTGTCCCAGGCAGAGAGAACAATATGTGTAAAGCTTGTGAAGTGGAACAGAGTTTGGCTTCTTCAAAGAACTGAAATGTAGTGAGGAAGCGAATGAGAGGAAGCAGAGTTGAGATATCAGGAGTCAGATCATTCAAGGTCTTGGATGTCCTAGCAAGGGAGTTTGCATGTTATTTGAAGTGTAATGAGAAGGCATTGAAGAGTTCCAGATGGGAAGAGAGAGATGATCCAATTTACATTTTAAGAAGATGATCTTGGTTTTGTGTGGATGATGGACTAGAGGGGATTGGTTCCAAGTGAAAGCCAGGAGAAGATTTAAGAAGTTCTTATAGACATCCAGGGAGGGATGATGGTGAAATCATAATAACTGGAGTTAGATAGAACGTGGCCAGTGAGCAAGAGAAAGGGAGTTATAAAGAGTGACTCTGAAATGTTTGCCTTAACAGGGTGGATTGTATTCCATTTACCAAGATGCGGAAGACAGAATAAAGAAATAAATTGTGAAGAGTGCAGATGAGGGAGTGAATCAAGTATGTGCCTTTTTCTTTCCTTTTTTTTTGGCAGGGCTGGAGATTGAACCCAGGGCCTTGTGCTTATGAGGCAAGCACTCTACCAAGTGAGCTGTTTCCCCAGCCCAAGTGTGTGCTTTCTGATTCTCTTTCTCTCACCTTCTTCATCTGCATGCTTATGCATACTTTCATAGCAAGTACATGTTAATTAGATGTAACACAAGAAGTGCATTAATAAAATAAAAATGACAATGATACCTTTTATTAAGCATTTTCCATAGAGACAAGAACCTTCTAGAGTGTTGTATATACATTTTCTCATTGAATCCTCAATATACCAGAAGCCAACTTCATCTTTTTATATGAGGAAACTAAAACCTATAGAGTTGAGGTCGCATTATATTTCTACTTGACTATTATCTATTTGTTAGGATTTGAGCACAAGCAATCTAACTCCAAGCTGACCCAGTATTTCTACACACTGAATTTAGGCATTTTTCCATGCCAATTTTTTTTACTGTTTTTATGACACATTCAAATATTTTTCTGAAGAGAAAACTAATTTCCTTCATATTGTCATTTGGTAGTTTCAATTCATGCTTCTTTACCTAATCTGTCACATGTCTAGTTTAGCATCGGTAGATCAACGCCTGCAAAGACTGTGTATCAATTGAAGCTTCCTAGCTAATTTCGAATATGCTGAAGCTGAGCCTAACATAAAGAGCATGATGAATTGTCAAATCCACAATGTTGTTCTAGAGGATATCTAGTTTCTATTCATCTAAAAAGCATTTAGATGTATAGTTTTTCTCTGATGGTGAACAGACTCTTTTGATTTGAAAACAAGAAAAATTCTATGTCTAACAGGAAACTGATTATTTGGATTTAGTAAATTACTGATAAGGCCTGTTCCCCTGTTTATTCCAGTCTACCTCTGGCCACCTGGAGAAGGTCATGAAGGAGGTCTCTTGTATACATTGGCATAGGTGGTGGGGACTACCTTCCAATAGAGCTATTCTGGGCACTTCCAGGCCCCAGAGTTCCCTGCACCAACAGAGGCATAGCCTCAGAATGTGGGTCAGCAAGCAGCGGGGACCAGACACTGTGCTGAGGGCTTCATATACAGGTTCAGAGTTCCATATTAAACTGCAGAGCAAGAAACAGGCCCATAGCCAAAGTCTACCCCAGCTCCACCATTCTTCTGGCTTCATCCTGAGGGTATTCAAGGAATTCAGCTGTACTTCAGCAAAGCTACAAAAATGGGTGGCAGACACCTGCTCCTCAGACAGGGCATTAATATCCAGGATATACAATGAACTCAAAAAGCTTAAGAGCAACAAATAGCAAATTAACCCAATTGATAAATCAGCAAAAGAACTAAACAGACACTTCTCAAAAAAATACAAATTGTCAACCAATATATGAAAAAATGTTCAACGTCTCTAGCAATTAGGGAAATGCAAATTAAAACTACATTATGATTTCATCTAACTCCCAGTCAGAACAGCTATTATCAAGAACACAATGATAAATGTTGGTGAGGATGTGGGGGAAAATGTACACTCACACATTGCTGATGGCACTGCAAACTGGTGCAACGGATCTGGAAAGCAGTATGGATATTCTTCAAAAACCTAGGAATGGATCCACCGTATGACTTAGATATCCCACTTCTAGGTATATATCCAAAAGATTTTAAGTCAGCATATTACAGTGATGCAGTCACAGCAATGTTTGTAGTAGGTCAATTCACAATAGCCAAGCTATGAAGCCAGTCGAGGTACACTTCAACAGATGAATGGATTAAGAAAATGTGGTATATATACACAATGAAGTATTACTCAGTCATAAAGAAGAATGAAGGCATTTCTTCTTTATTCTTCATAAAGGCATTAGCTGGCAAATGAATGGAATTGGAGGCTATCATGCTAAGTGAAAACAGCCAGTCCCCAAAAGTCAAAGGTTGAATGCTTTCGTAATACGGAAAAACTAAACCAAAATAAAGTGGAGGGGATAAGAAAATAGAATAAAGATCAGTGGAGCACAGAAAGGGAAATGAAGGGAAGGAAGGAAGGATTGGATAGGGAAAACTAGTGGAATAAATCTGACCTAACTTTCCTATTTACATAAATGAATATAGCACAGTGACTCTCACCATCATGTATATCCACAAGACACTAAATTAAAAAATATATGAGCAAATAGCAGAAAGATCAATAGAATAGAGAGATGGGAATAGGGGGAAAGGAGGAAGAAAAGGAGGAGGGGAGGAAAGGAGGGGGAGAGAAAGGGGATGTGTTGGGGACTGAAATAGTACAAATTATATTTCATGTTTTTATAAGTATGTCAAAATGAATCCTAATGTTGTATATAACTAAAACGACCCAATAAAATAAATGAGTGGCAGAATCATAGTTGACTATCTCTTCTTTGGGTAAAATGCTTGGTTTTCAGTCTATCCTTGTGATGGTTTATTTGAATTGTCAACCTGATTAGATTAAGAGATTGGGTGTGTCAGTGAGGGTGTATCTAGGAATGATTGGCATGTGGGCTAGCAAACTGAAGTGGAGACCCTCCCTAATTGTGGGCAGCACCATCCAATAAGATGGTGACTTGGATGGAAAAAAGTTGGAAGAACAAGGAAGCAGTAGCAGATACAAGCTTGATTCTTCTTGAACAGGTTCTTGATGGCTGTTGCAATCACCTGAGGACATCAGACTCTTGCTCCTTCACTCTTCCAAAATAGACTGCCAGTGTTTCTCCAGGGAGTTTCCAGAAGCCTTTGGTCTGGGACTGGGGTAGCACAATTGATCCCTCCTGTTCTGAGGCTTCAGCCTCTTGGACTGGGCAACTACGGCTTCAGCCAGCTCTCCAGCCTGCAGACTGTCATTGTGGACTACCCAGCTTCTGGTCATATAAGCCAAACTAATAAATTTCCTTTTTATACTCATACTCCCAATAGATTCTTCTCCTCTAGAGAACCCTAACTAATCAATCCCTAAGGACTTTTTTTTACCTCTATGACTTCTTTAATATCCAGTGAGGTTTTGCATCCTCAGACCTCCTCTTTAATATTGTTTCTCCCCATATCATTTTATATTAGTTACTCTTATGATTTCAATTTTATATTATTAGAACAAATAATCATTGTAGGAAATTGAGACATATTATAGTTTAGATGTGAGATGTCCCCCAAAAGCTCATGCGTGATACAATGCAAGATGATTTAGAGGTGAAATGATTGGGTTATGAGAGCTTTAACCTAATCAGTGCATTAATCCCCTATAGGGATTAACTGGACAGTAAGGTAGGTAGGTAGGGTGTGGATGGAGGAAGTAGACCCCTGGGACAGGAAGAAGAGAGAAGAGGTGGGGGAGAGAACAAAACAAAGGAGACCCTAATCTATAAAAGATGTAGGGTGCAATCACTTCTCGGGGATTCTAGAACATCAGTCATGGCCCCCTTCTCCCTCCTGGGAGAGGGAGAAGTCTGTGTTATTACTTTCAAATAAAACCTGTTTAATATGCTTGCCTTGGCGTGCTTCTCTGACGTTAAAACACCTGAGGAAGCAGAACTCATCACCAGTAAACGGCGGTATCATTATCAGGTAGATCACTGCTTCGATTGTCCCATTTCCAGTGATGTTCACTTTAAACACTTGATCGAGGTGGTATCTGTCAGGATTCTTCACTGTGAAACTTACTATTTTTCCCTTTCCCATTAATGAGTATAATAATATTTTGAGAGGAAGGCATTAGAAGCTGTGTCATTCCACTTTCCTTCAAAATTTCAACATATTTATTATTGATTTATATCAACGAATATTCAAAGTTCCATTTTATTTAATGGGCTACAATCTATTAATAAATTATTATTTATTTTGGTGTTCAAATCATCTTGGATTTGACTTATGGGAGTTCCTGTGTCTTCTTGACTTATCCCCAATATTCTTTCAGTACTTTCTTACTTTCTGGCACAAAAAGATGGTAATTT
This sequence comes from Glaucomys volans, assembly GCA_020662805.1. NCBI lineage: Eukaryota > Metazoa > Chordata > Mammalia > Rodentia > Sciuridae > Glaucomys > Glaucomys volans. Next base: position 328,097 of record JAJEJO010000608.1, on the reverse strand, counting down.
CTCATCCAAATCCTGGAGTCAGTCATTTCTCCAGAGTCCTGGTCTCTTTGGTGGAGACCTGTATTTAGGAAGCAGATGTGGGTGCTGGTTGCCCTCATTGTTTTGTGGGACCAGTGTCATAGGACCTCTCAGTAAACAGAACTAGGGCAGAAATCTCACATACTTGTACCTTTATATCACCATTTATTTCTAAAACAATTTCTTCATTTTTGAAGCATCAGAGCTTTTATATATTCATACAGTCTATGGTTATTTAAAAATTTAGAATTTGGCATTATTTTTATGTTAGAAAGCCCTTGACATTAAACTAATTAGTTTACATTTTCTCAAGTTTTCTATAGGGTTTCTTTATATTTAGTTCCTCATTTGGAATTTACACGGGCTATGTTATAAGCTGAAATTCACCCTCACTTATTATTTCCAGTAATTAAGCCAGCCTCCACTATACTTTATGGAATAATACATCTCTTTCCCACTTACATTCTATCTTCAAATAAATTCTAATACTAGGGAATTTTAATGAATTCACATGTGAGGTTTTCATTCTGCCTGTTGATTCTTTCATCACAGTGTTGGGGCTAAATACCTGCCAGTGCCTGGAAACGCTTGTTCCGGACAGTGAACCAAGAAAAACTTAAAAGAAGTGTTATTGTGGATAAGGAGGAAGGAAGCTGACCACCTCTCCTGTCTCCAGCCTCTAGCAGGGGATGAAGGCAAAGTTGAAAACAAAATTCTAGATAATCCGGTTTAATGGAGGAATGGAGGCCATCAGAGTCTGGGAAGTTGGAGATCGCTCCTGGGAGATTGGAATGTCAGTGTCTCCAGAGGCCCTTGATCACCAAGGTTACCTGCCTATACTACCCCACCCAAAAGGTTCCAGGCAGGGAATTACTAATTAATGCACGCTGGACCTCTACCTGTCTGAATCATTCCATTTGACCCTTCCCCCTGTGGCCCTGCCCCTCCAACCATCTACTTCTCACCTGGTTGCCATCTCACTGGTATCTTCTGGGCCTAGTCACCGAGGCAGGAAGGAAAGAGATAGGGAGGGAGAGCAGGAGACAATCCATAGAAAGGGCAGAGCGCACTCACTTCTTGGGATACCAGATCATCAGCCATGGTCTCCTTCTCCCTCCCGGGAGAGTCTGTGTTACTACCTTGAATAAAATCTGCTTCATGTGCTTTGCTGGTGTTGTACTTCAACATCTGAAGAAGCAGAACTCATCACGGGTAATTGTTGGTATCAGAATGACCTTGGCTGTGGAGTAAAGGAATGTACACTCCAAACATCTGAAGAGGTCCGTATGCAGCTAGCATGCCCGCCTCTCCTGGTCATTGTGCTGCTCTCCATGCACACTGTCCCAGCCTGCCGCCACCAGGGAGTGTGTGAGAAATAAAATGTCCAAACTCTATCAAGTTCTCCAAGTTCTTTCTTGGGGATCAGTAAACAATATGCAGGGGCCTTTGCAGCCCTGCAGAACACAGTCTCTGATTTTCATTGTTGTAGTCTTCTGCCATATTTTAGAGTGCGTTAGGGCGATATCCTGACCCTGGAAATCTTACACATTGATGATTAATATTTTGCTGCTCCCAGAACATTTAGAAGCACTTGCAAATGATGAAGGAAACTATTGAAGTTTGATGATGTGGGTGATGTCCCCACATTGTAACACATATAGCTTCTTTCTTTGCTTGCCCTGGATTGTTAAGAGGGGAAAATTGGTGCTCTCGACAATACACTGGCAGAATTCAGGCATGTGGGTGACTCCTTACCAACTGGACAGTTCACCAGAGCATCCCCAGGGATATGTATAACAACCAGGAAATAGAAATGTGTGAGGCCCTGGTTTTAATTCCCAGCCCCACAAAAACAAAACAATAACTAACAGGGAAGTCAAATTTTGGTCCTTCCAAATGAAGAGAAAAACTAAGTTACAGGTACAACGCTATCAACAACTTTTTAAACCCTCTGTTTTGTTTCCTAATTATCACGTGTCATTGGGACAGAAGGATTTTTTTACTTCAAAGGAAAGCAAACTACCATAAATAGTACTAAAGTAAAAATCTAAATTAACCGAAGAATGAAAGCATGAAAACAAGGCATTAAAGACAGATCTTCATTTTTGCATGATAAAATCTAGGAAATTTATTTCATCTTTCCCAATCTGGTTATTACTGTGCTTCATTTATTTTTCCTGGTGATTAAGATAATTATGCTTATTTGGTTTTAGGTGGATGTGTGTAGGCAGCAGGGAGGCAGCTGGGCAATCCTATACTTTTGTTCTTATTGGTATTCCACACACAGGGCTGCCAGTGTGTCCTTAATTTCTTGCTCCACTGATTTACAAATGGTAACTGTATAGCTGGGAATCAACACAGTGGTAGACTAAGGAAAAAAAAATACCCCTAATCTCTTAAATGGCCAGCAGGCAAGGGTCCAGAAAGCATTGATATCTGAAACAGCAGAGTGACAATGGAAACATTGATGTTGGAGGATAAGAAGTCTCAAAGCCAGATGAGAATGCTGGGCCATTGATGCTTAAATGTTTCATATTGTTTTCAAAGGTGCAACTTTTATTATTCAGCTCTGCAATGGTACCATTACACAGAAAATACTAAGTGGCTTTTAGATACTATTACATTAAGCATGGCAATAGAGAAAAGCTTAGAGGGAAAGAGTCATATTGACATTTCAGTTAAAAAGAGATCTTTGTAGGTGCAACACACCATCCCATTCCACCATTTTTCATACCCCTGCCCCCTCCTCTCTCTCATTTCCCTCTAGGTAATCTAAAGTTCCTCCATTCAGTTATCCCACTCCTCCTCCTCGGTTTATACCCACAGGACTTAAAATCAGCATACTACAGTGACACAGCCTCATCAGTGTTTATAGCAATAGCTAGACTGATGCCCTTCAACAGATGAATGGATAAAGAAACTGTGGTATATATACACAATGGAGAGTTTTTTGATAAGAGGATTTTTCCAGTATTAGATATCTTCTGAAGCTTGCTT
>JAJEJO010000608.1:310116-324682 GCA_020662805.1 Glaucomys volans | reverse complement strand
GAGAAGATAAAATTCAGAATATCAGGTTCTGACAAAATGTATTTTAAACATTTGAACCCTGAAAGATACAGACTAATATCAGTCCCTGTCAAATAGCATTGTGGTATAAAGTTATACATTTTGTCCTGGACTTAAAGATAGGACACTCTTTTGGTTCCTTCTTTCCTTGACCTGTGAAGGATATGGAAAATAATGTCCAGGGGAAAAGGGGAACAACTATCTCCAGGAGAAAGGAGGACAATGAGTCTCCAGGGAGAAGGCCAACAATGGGCTCTGTACTTGGACCATTTCCCAGTAACAATGGCTTTGGACTTGCACAACTGCTGCCCCTGACTGCCCAACCAATGCATTCTGCTATGATCCAAGTCTCACTTAAACCCTTATAGCCAGTTGCCATTTTCTCTTCTGAAAATGTGCCCCTCTGATGCTTAACTCCACCACTTAATAAAAGGCATCGCTGAGATCTGTCCCGGTTTCCATTATTTTGGCTTTCAATCCGTACTTGTGGTTAAAGCCCTGGCCTGAGTTCGAATCTTGGAAATCACCTCTAAAGTGATGGTGCTCAGGGAATTTCCTTACTCTCCCTAACCCTCATCGTCTTCACTGAGGTTGATAATGATAACAATCCAAAGTGATGTTAGCTCTCATTATTTAAAAAGGGGGACTTTGAAGTGATCCTTGTTTCAGTCACTGCTACCAATTTTTGTTTGTTTGCACCTCAGGACCTCTTCCCCTCTACACCACAGGCAGCCACAGGATGTGAATACAGATTGAAGATCATGCCTAGGAAATCCTAGTGCACACACTGGTTGTGTACAACGTCATTCTCCAGGGCTCACCACAGGGTGTCTTGCCCTCACTTCTTGCATCTGAACCATATTACCAATCGTTTAATGGAAAAATCCTTATTCTCAACTCACCATGTCAGAAACCCATCTTGGCACATTTTCCTCTCCCAGGCAGGAGAGGAGGGTCCCGTGTCCTATGCCCCACCTCAACTGGATCAGCAGAGCTGACTGGTTTAAGGACCTCCCTTCCCCAGAGTGTAAACAGCAAGATCCTGTTTTACAAAAGATTGTCCGACCATTCCAAAGAGCATGCACAGAGACCTCCAAGTTTGACCTATAGTCACCTAAAAGGGAGAATCTCCTACTTAAGACCTCAGGCATATGTACGGTCATATCAGTCATCTAAAAGGAACACCCAGAATGGGCTTTTGGCACATGCGCAATAGGCATCATGGGAAGGCACAGGAATCTGTCAATCACCCCCTTCCCCCCTTTGCATAAACAACTCCTTGCAAAAAACCTCAAGATCTGCTCTAAGTCTGCAGGCAGATGCCTTTGTCTTCCACCCACCCCCACCCCCATCCTCCTAATATTTCTTCCTCAAATCAGCTCTCTTAACCCTTTCTTTTTGTTTTGTGAATTATTCTCACCGCTCATGCCTGCGCACAGGTACTCTCCCCTTGCAACTGCTTTTCTTCCTGATTTTTCTATCCCATTTTCTTTCACCATTAGAATTGTTTGATTGACTCCTTTTGCTTAATTATGACAGCTAACCACACAGAAATGTTAGTTCCCTTAATGTTAGCCCCACATGGTACCTGTATTTTCAACCTTTTTCTAAGTTTGTGCTTAAAAAAAAAAAATCACTATGAGATGAAGGTCTATTCCCTGCTACACTATAAGCCCAAAAATATGAGTCACGACTGTATATGGAAGAAAGAAATCCCCATAGTTCTGCCTTCATTCTTAGGTGAGCTTTTTGACTGAACCAAGAACCCAAATAATACAATAGCTGATTGACAGGAGCAAGGCATAAAGGTTGAATTAATTTTTACATATATATGGGCATCTTTAGAAGATAGCAAAGTGTGAAGGAATAACAGGATAAGTGTATATATGAGACAGGTTAGAAAATTCTAGGGATGTACCTAAGAGGTAAATGGGGAGGGGATGTGGAACTGAGTGGAAGATAAAGGTTACATGGCATTCATTTATTTAGGTTCACTGCAGCCCCAATTAACCAGCTTCCGGTGATCAGAGTTCTTTTCTAGCATTGGTATGGGAAGGACATCTCTCCCAGAAGAATCTTCATGACTTGCTGTGTGTCAGAAAGGACAGGCCAGATGGTTCTTTCTGAAGCTACAGATTCTCAAGTGACTTCTGTGTGAAATGATCAATACACCAATTTTGGCATATTTTGAGATGGCAGATTCGTAACTCCTCCGTCTGGTTTAGTGATGGTATCCCTAGGACCCGCCACAATCTCTGATAGTGATTGGCATACAACAAATACCAATTATCAATCTGTTTATTTAATTTTTGCCCCACCCCTACCCCACCATTCTCCATGACACCTGCGGTAATGAAACCATAAACACTTGTCATTTGGATTTTGAAAGCCCCTCCTCCAAGGATGCTTGTGTGGTCAGACCCAGCTGAGTTCAGATACTGATCAGCCGCTAACCAGCTATGTAATCTTGGGCGACCCACTCTAGAATCTGCTTCCTTCTTATGTGCCTGTTTAGAATACCCCTTCTCTGACACCATGTCACCTGCATACAGGGTGCCTCATGTGTATTTCTAAAGGCTGTTTCTACTTGAGTGACCTCCCTCTTAGAACCTGTTTGTGTTGTGCTTGTCCAATCCAAGAAATCATGTTCAAAACTTAGCACCTTCCAATCTGTCTTTACCTACTATAGTTAACTCATCTTTCTTAGCTATGAAACCAAGATAAGAGGGATGGATAAGATAAGAAAAGATAAGGTAAGAGGAATGGAGCTAGGATCCCAAGATAAGAGGGAGTGTTGTCCTGGCCATCTTTTTGCAATTGACCAAATTATTCTATGCAGGGAGTTATTTTTTCTACAGGAGAGCCAGCATCTTCAATTCCTTGAGCTAGGCATAACTAGAGGGAACAGTAACAAATAAAACACAAACAAACAATAAAAAAAGCACTATATAAAACAACACAACATTGAATTGTAAATTACCCTAAGTTCCATAATTGTATCTATTGTTAAAATATATTTACTATGATTATAAAAGTCTCCATAGTGTATCTGGCATGAAACAGTTGTACTTATGACATGATTTGCAAATCCTAGTCACAGGGCATCCACTTTTAGAGCTATTGTGAAATTGTCTTTAAAGCTCTCAAAAACAGTAAACTAAACTCCCTTTGATGTTGAAAATAAATATGCAATAGCATGTTTATTATGAAATGCAATGAATTTATACCATCATGTATTTATAACTTTAAAGCTGTAAATAATACTAATTTCCCAAAGATTTTGAATGAATTTCTATTACATAGATATCATTATCATATTTGGGCGTTATTTGTAATTCTTTGATCATTTCCCTATAACTCAGTACCATTCTGATTAAAATCTTTGGTAAATTTGAGCATAATGAGCTTTCCATAAAAAATATATTTTGGGCTCGGAGTGTGTGGTTCAGAGGTAGAGCCCTTGCTTAACATGCTTGAGGCCCTGGTTCAATCCCTATCTCCACCAAGTAAAACAAAAATTTTCCATTTTTCAAGCAACTGATTTATGAAGAAAGTATTACATATAACTCACAAGAGGGAAACTGTTTCTTTCAGGTTCATATGGCAAGACATACACAGTGAAAAAGACAATCAGAGAGGACTTCTGCTTTTGAATCTTCCATGATAAAGTAGCTTGCTCACCCTCTGAGAACAACTGGAAATGTGAACCATATTTTTAGATGTCAGTTAACAGACATGACACTTGGGTTGAGGAAAGAAGTTAGAAGAGCTCTTAATTGCCTCAGAACTATAACCTAAGAAGGGGAAACCTAAGAGGGACATGAGATTCTCCTGAGTTGAGTCAGTGATTAGAGTGCACAGAGTTTAGGGATCCAGCCTGACATGACTGCAGTCATCTCATCTGTAACAGCCGTCTTGCCCATCAAGTGACCCTGGCACCCATTCCAAATGTTGCAGGACAGTCATTGGGATAGCTGATGGTTCTGTGCTGAGCACTGCCACCTGGGCTGTCTCTTAACTAAAGCTTGGCATATTAGTTTTTAAGAAAACTCAGGTACATTTTGGTTAGCTGCAGGTCACTTTTATCTAGTTTATCATGTAAATCCTTTCATCTGGCCTCAGGACACAGGGGTCCTCCTATCTTGCTGTTGCTTAAGGTAGGATTCTGTCCTTATATCCCTAATAAATTACATTTTATGTATTCCCGAATTTGTCATCCTTTCTCTTTGATCTCATGGCATGTTACACTTTTTTTGGGTGGGGAACCAGAGATTGAACTCAGGGGCGCTTGGCCACTGAGCCACATTGCCAGCCCTATTTTGTATTTAATTTAGAGACAAGGTCTCACTGAATTGCTTAGTGCCTTACTTTTGCTGAGGCTGACTTTGAACTCCCAATCCTCCTGTCTCAGCCTCCAGAGCCACTGGGATTACAGGTGACATCTCACTGCTCCCAGCATGTTACACTTTTTGTGGCCAGTTCTTATACACAGTGTTTTCCCCAAACTTGGAGGCTGAAGCAGCTAGAATTTTCCAGAAAGAGTACTAGAGAAGAGAGAGCTGCATAGAAAAAAAATCTCTATGTGGGTGAAACCCTGTAGATCAACCAAAGAGCTACCAAGGAGCTGTAAACAGAGTATTTCCAACTGACTGAGTGCTGGCTAGCCAGGGTGAGCAGCTCATTGTTGAACAGTCCTTGTATACCAAGGTCCTTCGTAGTAGGACCAAGCATGCTCTAGGGTGCAGTCTATTCTAACCCTTCCTCCATCATGCTTCTTTACTATTAGATGCTGATTTTGATGAGGGTGACAATGTGCTCAGTCAAAATTGATTTTTTCTCAGTCTTCCTTGCAATTAGATTTGGTCATATGACAGTTTCATTTAAGTGCAATATCTGAAATCAGTGAGAGGTTTTGGAAAAAGCTCATTAAAAGAGGCCAATATTTCTGTCTTTTTCACTCCTACTCATCCCCTTCTTGGATCCAAAAGTGATGCCTCATCTGCTGCAGCCTTTGTGACCATGAAGTGGCAAGCTCGAGATCTGAGATTCAGCATAGGATGGCATCAGTTTCTGTGCACCTACTCTTAGGGTTGCTGTGAGGATTAAATGGTTAATGTGTGTAAAGAACAAGTAGAAGAGAATAGGCACTTAGAAAATGCTTAGAAATTATTAGCTATGATTATTTTAAATAGATGCATTTAAAAAGTGTTAAATCTATGATACCAGGTCTTATTATCCTCAAAGGACTGCACTGTTTATTGTTTTTTTGTTTGATTGCTTTTTTGCAGTGCTGGGGATTAGAACTCAAGGCCTTGTGCTTGTGAGGCAGGCACTCTACCAACTGAGCTACATCCCCAGCCCCTGTTTATTGTATTTAACCTTCCATTTGGGGTCTGTGAATGTAGCTCAGTGGTATATGCCTAGCATGTACAGGACCCTGGATTTGATCCCTGGCACTACAAAAGAAAAAAATTAAAAAATAAATTTACAAAAATTTCCCTTTGTTAGACCTTAGAGTTTTAAACATTTTCTTAAAGACTTCAGCTTCTCTATTTAAGACTATCTTCAGTTTGTTGCAAATGATTGTATTTTAGTGAAAACACGTTTGTTCTGTCTTTCCAGTTAAATACTTTCTAGACATAAAAAGATAATGAAGGTAGACAAATCGAATACTTCTGTTATCTCATTTCAGTAAAATTTCAAAATGTAATTGTGTTTTGAGGTAAAAGAAAACATTACCAAAATAATCAATAATCAGTTTTCTAGTTTTGGCACTGAGATATTTTTAGCAATCTTGGCAATTTACATTTTATAATGATTTCCTGACATAATGTAGCAATCCTTTGAGCCCAAAATATTGTTTTCTGGAAAGAAATGTAATGAAGAAAAAAAGTGAATCTTATTAAAATTGTTTACATTGGCTGCCTTCATTTCCAATAAACAAACATAATCCAAATTGAAACATGTATGTATGCCAAGGGAAAAGTGCTATTAATAAAGGGTACACACAAATGTCAAAAACCTTGCAGAATTTGTGGTTTTGGAAATGTGCTCCAAAATCCAAATGTCATAAACCTTCAAGTGACCTTTGTGTTCCAAACAGTAACCAAATGGCCAAATCTGGCTTGTGTTGCCATGGAGACACACTTTGATGGAAAGACCTCTGATGAGGTTGAGCAGCGTGAATGATTAGGGGGCAGTGTTGTGATAAATAAGGATGTGTGTCAGTGTAGTGCTCTCTGCAAGAGATTAAGTGTGTGTGTGTAGTGTAGATAGCATTGTTCAAGAAAATATCTGATATTGGCTCATGTCTGTAAGTGATGAGCAAGTCAGAACAGTTTTCAATATTCTCTTTGGTTTTCTTAATATAATACTATAGGATGTGAAAAAGACTTCAATCTGATTTTAGGACAAAAGTTAATAGTTTTTTTCAAAAGTTAATCCTAAACACAATTTATTTTATTATGCTTCTCAACAAATATTTGATGTTCTGAAAAAAACTGCATAATGAAGTATATAAGCAATTATCATTGAATTGTCAGGCCAAAGACACTTTACAGATGAGTTTTCTGCTGTTAACAGGAACTGGTCGCACACTCAATTAATTCAATTCTGGTCACAAGTGTTAGTGTCTGCCATGGGGGAGGCATTTTAGATGCAATGAGAATACAAAGATAATGAAGTGCTCTATCCTATCCTCAAAGGGTAATAAGTTCACAGGCATTAAATTCTGATCTTTGCTACAATTTATGCATTAGAGATTTGAGTTAAGGACCATATTGATTCACTGGAGGAAAATGTTCACATTTGGATATGAGGATAAGATTAAGACTTTAAGGAAAAGCATGCCCTCAAGATGTACAGAGAAATTATAAAAGAAACATGTAAGCAAGAATCTCACTAGAATAAGTGAGGTTGGCGTGAAGTTATGTATGTAACTATACCTAGAGGGTGTGAAAGGGAACCCTGAGAGAAATGAGAATTGTCAGAATGGCAGTCTCCTTTCCTCCTATCGCAATAGTCACCTAAGGAAAACATCATGTCAAAGATGAACAAAAATCCACAATACCATGGGAAAACAAAAGGAGTCTAATCGATGTGCAGAAATTGTGAGGAATCTTCAACATGAAATTGGTCAGGATCAAGTCTATGAAGAAATGTAACTGGAAGAAACCACAGGTCTTCAGCCATGTCGTCCAGGTAGGACAGGCTCAGGAGCGGTGGCCCCAGAGGCATGAAGTCCCAGGGAATGGAAGGAGTGTTGGGGTAGGCTTCAGGGAAACTGCATCTTAAGCATCAAGATTGATGGGTCTTTTACGCTCCTAAACCACAGAGTCATTTGCCCACAACCTAATGCTTCAGGGTGAGGGCTGAGCTCACACCAGAGGCAGGGCTTCAGAAAGATGCCCACATATGGGAGTGATAGGGAGCCTCCACTCTCAGAAAACAAGCTACACCTGTACAGAGGTAGAGGTGTGCCCTGTATATGGAGATGACAAGATACTCTAAATTTAGAAAATAGGATCTATATTAGAAAAATACAAAAGTTAGAAATGTAAGGACTTAGAATGAACAATGTCCCAACAAGAGGAGAAAAAAAAAATAGAACAAATAATCGTCATCAATCTAGCAAAGATAGAAATGGAAACAAAAAGAGCCAACCAGAAAGCATGGAAAAAGAAAACATACAAAATGACATTAATAATTCTAAGAATATGAATAATAACAATAGTATTAATTGATTGTTTCCCTAATAAAATACAGACCGGTTTGATATGTAATTAGAGTCTAGTTATTGGTTGTTTTCAAAAGACGCACCTGAAAAATGACCAAAACAGATATGAAATAAAGGAGTGAATAAACTATATTAGATATGCATTAACAAAAGGAATGCTGGGGTAGCAGTGTAACAGCACACAACACAGAATTCAATGCAAAGTGTTTTCTTATAGGACAAAAATTGATTTTTTTAGTGGGTGGAAAACCAGCCATGTATACAGCTACTATAAATATGTAACTAACCAGACATCATTAAGATAAGTAAACTAAAAATAGATTAAAAATGGACACATTTACAATTATGATTGGAAATGTCATTTATTTCAAGAAATGACAGAATAACAATTAACAAGATTTCTCTTTTAGGTCTAAATAGAATTTAGAGCTAATATAGAAGAAATATTATTTTTAGAACACTAAAAAGCAAGCTGCATATAAAATTGCAATAAATCCCTAAAAACTTAGATCCCTATAGACCAGTAGTTGACTAAAATGTAATCCTATTAATAGCAAAAGGATAATTCTTGGGCATAAGAGGAAAGCAAAATGAAAATTACAAAAGACTTGAGAAATTAATAGAGATGAGAATACTACATATCAACCCTGGAGATAATATATATAAAAGCAAAATGTAATGAAATAGGGAACAAATTAAAAATCAGTACACTAATTCACTGAAAGATATACGTCATTTTGCAAAGCCTAAGAAAGTAGTTGTGTCTGACATATCAGATAAAAGGTAGTAAATGATATAGTTCTTGATGGTTCTAGTATAATAAACCTAGGAGTTTTCATTACACATAAATATGGGAAACTTCTTGTAGTTGTCAGGTATCCCAGAGAAACAAGACCAATAGGATTTGGTTCATGAGGAACTGACTCATGGATTGTGGAACTTTGGCACATCCAAAGCATGCCGAATAGGCTGGCAGGGAAGAGTATCAGTTAGAGTCCAAGGGCAGCCGGTTGGCAGAATTCTGTGCTCTTGAAGAGGTCGTTCAGGTTTCCTATTAATGCCTTTGACTGATTGGGTGAGGCCTACCCACATTACGGGAAGTAATCAAATTTATACAAAGTCTACTGATTTAACTGTTTCTCTCATTTGTAAAAATACCTGCACAGAAATATCTAGAATAATGTTTGACCAAATATCTGGTTACTTTGATCTACACAGGTTAGCCCATACAATAAACCATCACAAGTTCATCCCCTCTCAACTTGGCACCCAAACACATTTCCTTAAACCGTGGCTCGTTTCCAGATAAAGGCATAACAAGGCCACATTTCTACCTAATATGACACAATGGTGTGCAGCAGAGAATGCACTGACCCTCATCCCAGAAGAGAAGATAAAACCCTTGGGTGATATTTGCTCTTCTCCTTGATACCTAGTTATCTCCTTGATAACATAAATATTATGAAGTAAAGTTGGCAATATCTAAATATGAGGATATAAAGTCAATATATTCTGTTACATTGCAAAGGGATAAGAGAAGGAAGAAAGCAGACTTTAGCTTAATAGGCACAAGGTACACACACATGCAAGCAAACACATGCTCATTCATGTAGCTCATTATGTGTTTGTAGCTGGTGTCTATCACCTCCTTCTTCTACTGCAACTTTAGTATTTCCTTTGTCCTCAGCGGCATCTCGATTGGCAAGGCTTTTTATTTTTATTTTTATTTTTTTTGGTACTGGGGAATTGAACCCAGGCATGCTTTATCACTAAGCTACATCCTAGCCCTAAGTGTGTGTGTGTGTGTGTGTGTGTGTGTGTGTGTGTGTGTGTATTTTAAAATTTTGAGACAGGGCCTTGCTAAGTTGCTGAGGTTAGACAGAACTTCTGGTACTCCTGCCTCAGCCTCCCAAGTTGCTAAGATTACAGGGGTACATCACTGCACTTGACTAGGCATAAATTTTTTAGCTGGTATAGTAACGCTTCATTCCTGAAGGTTTTGGGGCATTTGTAGCTCCAATGGATCAGGATCTTTTCCATTGACTTTATATATTTTTTTGAAACAGAGTCTCACTCTATTGCCCAGGCTGATCCTCTTACCTCAGTCTATTGAGTAAGCTGGGACTCTAGGTGTGAACCACACACCAGGCTTCCACTGACCAATAACAAGGCAAGGTAATATTAAGAGACACCTCACAAAATCCCCTGTATTCCAGACACACTCTTCCTTGCTTCCATTATGCAGCAACAGCCCAATTTACCCTGGATGGTGAGGATCACCTTGGTCAGCATAGCAAATCCCTTTTCTACTTGTTCTTCTAGAGGCATGAGGAGCCTGAAGTGGCAGGTGTCACCTTTGACTTCCAGTCCAAAGGAATCATTGTCATGTCTCCTGGTGGAAGTATTCCTTGCTCTGGATCTAACACCTTCAGGTCAATAGAACATAAGGTGGTGAGGATAGGAAACAAATATTTTTTTTCTAGTGAATGACTAGGGATAATTGTGAGTGGTGACCCTTCCATTTTCACCCTTAGATTTCTAGAACTGCGAATCTGGCTATGAGGGAAATAGCAGCATACTTTGGACACTGATGCAGAAGTCTTCCAGGCCTTGGAGGGATTGCTACCTACCTGGTATTGTAACTGAGTCTTCACACAACCATTACCCTGTACTAGAAAACTAGCTGTTTTGGGATGGTGGGAAAAATTCACTGGTAAGCCACTGGGTTCTATGAGCATGTGTCCATTAGACTTCTTTTACTGTGAAGTGAATTCTTTGATCAAAAGCAAGGCTGTGTGGGATACATGATGGTGAATAAGGCACTCTATAAATCCATTGATGGTGGCCTTGACAGAGAAATTGCATACAGAAAGGTAAATCCATATTCAGAATGAGCACAAAATACTGTTCATACTATGATGGAAGTGGTTCGCTGTAATCCACCAACTAGCTGTCAGCACACTCCGGGGAATGGTTTCCTACCGGGAATTCGGTGTTGTTCTCTGCTGAAGGGTGGCTGAGTACTCATCAGAGGCTGAAACCAGATCAGCCTTGGTGAGTAGAGGTTCCAGTTGCTGAGCTCGTGCATAACCTCTACCCTTACCACCATGATGGGTACGTTGTTAATGCGTCCATTGAGTGGTGACAAGAATGGCAGGAATACCCACAGAACAAGTCATCCTACTACCTGATTAATAAGTTCTTCCTCTGCTGAGGTCACCTTTTGGATCATTCATTGTCACAGCAATGGAAAATTGACTAATACAGACCTTTTCTAACACCTTGAACTGCAACACTGAATGTAGAATCTGTTTAGTGAATCGGTGTGTAACCTATATACGTGAATTTATCATTCAACCCGATCTCCACCATTATTCTAAACCATTATTCCAATCCATTATCACACATATTCTCCAGATTTCTGTATATATAAATCAGAAGCATCAAGTACTACTTTTGAAGTCCAGTGTACTTCCCAAGCATCCCACTCTTACTTCCTGTTTAGGGCCTTGAATCTACTAGTAGTTCTGGAAGCCAAGAAGAGTGTCCCACTGGGAATATGTGTGAACATGGATGAAGCTCTCAAGCATAATATTGAGCAGAAAAGTCAAACACAAAACGTTAAGATACATTAGTGATTCCACCATAGGAATTTCAAACATAAGCAAAACTAATGGATAGTAACAGAATTCAGGATGATGGTTCTCTTTGGAGGCAGGAGTTCCTGGGAAAAGGTATAAAGGAACCTTCCAGGTGCTGATGTTCTGTTTCTTAATCTGGACAGCTGCTGCGATATGGCAATGTGCACTTTGCGAAAATGTGTTGATCTGTATACTTACATGATTTGTGCAGTTTTATATATATATAGGTTACACACCAATATAAATGAGACACAGCAGAGTTACATTTAACAAGTGAGTGGGTATTTAGGAAGCAAAAGTAGTAGCTTCTATAGACTGAATGTCCTCTCTTCCCAAAATTCATACTGAAACCTCAAGATTATTTGAGGCCAGGTCTTTGAGCAAAACCTCATGAGTGGGGTTAGTATTTTCTTTTATAATAAACTCCAGAGAATCCCCTCAGCCCTTCCATGTAAGACAAGAAGATAACCATCTATATACTAGGAAGTGAATCCTCCCCAGACACTGGTCTGCTTGCACCTTGGCCTTGGACTCCCCAGTCTGAATATCTGTTGTTTATAATCTGCCCCGTCTATGGTATTTTGTTATGCTTGTCCAGATTGTGACAATAGCTTACTTAAGGTCATGTTAATTTTTCAAGTAATTCAGCAGCTTCAGAAAGGAGAGAAATCATTAAACAGAAGTGCTAAAAAAGGAGAAGAGAATTTTGTTTCAACATAGGAAAGACTAGGGCCAATTTGTAGACACAAAGGAAAGATAAAGTTGTCTGAAGCCAGCTGGAGAGAAAGAGTCAGGAACTTGGAGACGTTTTCCTTGGAAAAGATGAGCAAAGGGATGTAGAGAGTTGGCAGTTCAGAACAACTCTGAAACAAAGATTCTGTATTAAATAATCCCAATCTTCTTTAGGCACGAGGCGAAGGGTGTTAGGAAGGCTATTCACCTACCTTATCACAAAGGGAAGCTATTGCTTGATGAAGCTGAAGGCTCAGATGGGATGGGTTAGGAGACAGAAGGTGACTGCTCCTTAATGATCTTGTGCTAAACCATGTTTTGAAACATGCTTAAAGGGACAGCATTCATATTTTACATAAAAGCTAGGCAGGGAATATTTAGTGACTTCTATTATAACAAACTATGTAAGAACGGCCTCCACTCTTGCCTTTCTGATACATGCTGCATTAGTAAAAATAACCAGTAGAGTAGTTGTGTCAAAAAAGGTCCTTGAAAAATGAGTGAACAAGATGGAACTTGAAAAATAAAGGAGCAGTTGTTTTGTTCTTATAAAAGTTGAGATGCTGAGGAGTTGCAATGCCCGTGGGAGCCAGAGCATTTCATCCTGGGATGAGAGTTCCCCTGGGTGGGCAGCATCTCCACTGCCTGCAGCTGGCTCTTCTGTGTTGTTCCCTGGCTGTGGGCTCTGCAGCTACGCACACCTTGGGTCATGCCATCCCTGGGGGCTTCAGTGGAGGAGATAAATACTGAGACCTCAAGTTCTGCCCATATACCAAGAGCAGTTTGACTTTGCCACTTTAAATAAAGTTTTTTGAATGTACTCAGACCCAGAGTGACCTTGAGTTTTGTGAAGGTCCTGGTCGGGGGCTGAAGTAGGGTAGGTTTGCAAATGGAGCAGCCCTAATCAAGACGTTTAAACGGAAGAAATGGGAAAAAAATTGGATCTCATGACCAAGTTAATTTAGCATAAAATTATCATTGATAGTGAAACAATAAAGAATAAAACCACCAGCTGAACCTCCCTTCCATCATTAGTAGATTCTTCATCTCAGAATCGCAGTTCAGGAAGGTTGCTGTTCTTAGAGGAGGTGATTGAGAAGGTGTGGAGTTTGGGACTAGGCAAATGTTCATGTGGTCTCCTTAAATGAGTTATTAGCATGCTCACTGTGGATTAATTAAAATAAAGTTATTTTCTTCCAATACTTAAAAAATACATACTTTATGAAATATAGCTTATTTTAAAAAATAAGTTGTAGCAATCCACTAGAATAAAACCTGCTATCCCAGAGTGAGCAGATTATTTTGCTATTTAAAGCAAGAAGAAGAATGAACTCCTATGGAAATAACCAGATCATCTTGACATCTATATTTTATTTGATATTTGTTATTCCTATAAGTTTTGCTATCTCTTCTAGAATCTTCTTAACATTTTTCTTGGTTGGTAGTACTTGCCAACAACTATTATGGCTTCATGTGCACTTTTTAGAAAACAACTCAAAAATCGGTGAATATAAATCCCAAAGATCATACCGGGAGTACCAAACAATTCTTTCATTAAGCATTATTTACCGATCTCAACATTGGATTCAATGCACAATCAAAAGCAGTCATTCTTGATACTTGTATATGCTAGCAAGGTACACACTTATTCATTCATTTCCTCTCTCATAAATCCATCATGTTATACAACAAACGTTTAATTGAAAAAATTGTCTGCATTGTCAGAAAGTTAATGATGAATATGACGCAGCTCCTGTCCTCCAAGAGTTTATGGCTTAAGCAGCAAACAAATATAAATAATTATAATCTAAAGTGATATAGAGCTCTACCCTAAGGGTTATCAGAGAGTCAAAGTCATAGTAAGTGTGAAATTTATATTTTAATAATATTCTTCCTTAATATTCTTGGACAAAAATGGTCTTAATGAAAGCATCCTATAAATCTAAACTATTTTCAGAAATTGCTGGTGAGAATCACAGCTCTGGGCTTCCCACTCAATGATCTTGAATTAGAGACAATTTAGACAGGACACATCCCAGCTTCTCGTCTGTAATTTGAGGATGACAATTCCTCTTCCACTGGTCAGTCATAAAGATTAAATGAGATATGTGGCCCAGATATCCCACATTTGTGACTACCGAATAAGATCACCTTCACTGTATTTGTTTTCCCAGTGCTGGGGATTGATTCCAGGGCCTTTTGCATGCTATCCAAGCCATGGGTCACTGAGCTGCAGCCTTAGTCTCACATTCACTTTTTTTTCTTTTTATTTACTTATTGATTCATTGAACACAAATGGAGTACAGCTATTGTTTCACTGGTTGTACACAAAGTAGAGTCACACCATCTGTGCGTTCATACATATATACAGGGCAATGGTATCTGTCACACATTCTGTTATTATTTTTACCCCCCACCCTGCCCCCACCCCTCCCTTCCC